>CAUYON010017420.1:0-66560 GCA_963573935.1 Arctocebus calabarensis
TTCTTGTCTGTTACTCACTTCATTGTCTTTTTTTTGGTTTAGTCTCTAGTAGGTTTCCACTACTTCCTCTTCCTACTCTTTAGCCAGATTTTAGCAAATCTCACTACCTCTTTATTCCTTTTGTAAGAGCACTCTGCTAGAATTTCCTGGGTGCAGCATCCTCTATCCTCTCACCAAGGGTGTTAATTGTACAGTAAACATCGGTTTCCTGCCTTGGCCCTGTTTCCTCTGCTTTCCTTTCTTCTGTTTGTTTTGGCCTCTGTTTTCAGTGTGGGGTTTTCCTCAGAGGCTGATGATACTGTGTGTTCGTAAGAGCTGGGCATCTGAACGCTTTGGGAAGTGTGTGCATGTGTGTGTGGGTGATGGGGGCAGCAATGTAGTAATAGGGACCTGGCCTCATCTTCGGGGAACTGCGCATATTAATATCTGTGGGCTTTCCCTCCCAAACCTGGTTTTTTCTTCAGTTCCCCAATTTCTAAGCCTGGCTGCCAGATTTGAGAGCCGAGTAGGGAAGAGGGCCGGGATCCCTGTGGTCACGGTATTTGTGTTTTGACTTTATGGTCCTCCCCGGGCCTCACTGCCCACCCCCCTTGGTCCTGATATTCCCCCACAGGGGTGTTTGGGATTTTTGTGGGCCCCTGAGTGCACACCTTCCTCTTCTCCTGGGGTGGGTGGCCGGGCGGGTGTTGGGGGAGGGGACCTGGGTCCTGACTGCTCTGCATGCGGGTTCCAAATCAGACTAGAGCTCTGTAGTCTAGACCCCAACACCCCTGGCTCTGGTCATAGCTCCGCTAGCATCTGTGGCCGCCTCCCTGAGCCCTTTCCTGTTTTCTCCATTCAGCTGAGCTGGTCCTCTCATCTACCTCTCTCCAGCTTCTAATCATCTGTTCTGGGAGGGTCGCGCTTTTTCATTCCTTTATCGTTGATTTCCTGAGATGTCAGCAACAGCAGAGACACACTTGGGCATTTGAGATGGGAGCTCAGATGTGGGCCCCTGATCTGTGTAAATGCCCTTCAAGATCCTGCTGTCTGATCCGATTAACACCCCCCCACCCCCGCCCCGGGGCATCTCACCCAGCACCACACACACCTCTGCCTGGAGGGTCTTGGAAAGCCGGAAGGGCTGTCAGAGGTTGGGACCATTATACCACCTCCTCATGAAACAGATGGGGAAACAGATGAGGGCCAAGGAGGAGAAGGGCCTCACCCCAAGGTCGCGTGGTGAGGTGGTAGCAGAGCTGAACTGAACCCAGCATCTTGACTCCTAGGCAGGATTGTCACATAGCCTCGTGGTGCCAGCTCTGTGGCATAGGCCTTGATGCCTGCTGAGTGAGTGAAAACCAATGCAGTTTGGAGGCTGCCGCCCGTCAGGCTGGCCTGGTCTTAACAATGATGGTACCAACACTGGCCTCTATTTGGCCTTCCGGGACATCCCGTGGCCAATTTCTTAGGAGGCCTTTGGTGAGTCATGTGACCTCTCTGGCCCTTGCTGTCTGTTGTAAGGGACAGTGATACCTCGTGAATTCAGCGGATGTGTACTGAGCACCTACTTCGTACCAAGCCCTGGATGGGGGCAGAGAGGTGAAGCAGGTGGGCCAGCCTTGGAGCTCCCAGTTGGAGGGGAAGCCTGGTCAGGATGTGGGAGACACACCTGGGGTTTGTTGGGGGCACCCTGATGGGTTGGGGGAAGAGGATGCTCTTGGAAGGTGCCTTGGAGGAGGAGGCTCTGGGCCCATGGATAAAGGGTGAGTTGCATTGGAGTTGACCTAGAAGGGCAGGAAGAGCTCCTAGGGGCACAGGACAGTCTGAGCAAATGTCAGGAGGCCTCGTGCAGCCCAGGGGCTTGGGGCGGTGAGAGATGAGGTGGGATCACCGGGGGTGCGTGGCCTCCAGCTCTGGATGCTCCCAGCAGCCACGACCACCAATGGAGGCTTCCAGGGGCCTTTTGTGAGTGTCCTTGTGTGTGTGTGCTGTGTCAGAGTGTGAGTTCCGGGGAGGTTCCCACAGAGTCCTCTGGCCACAGGCTGCCTTAACCTTGGGGGGGAAGACACAGAAACTTCCGGCTGTCCTTTTCCACCTAAAGTCATATGTGCTGTGCAGCATCAGTGGAAAGAAGCAGTTGAAGATGATTAGGACTGAATGTTCCTGTTTTTAAAACATTTCCCAGGAAAAACAAATGTTTGAAAGTTAAACATTTTGGCTATTAGGATAGAACAGAAGAAAAATCACATTTGCCTTTTAAATATGGGCATCAATGCTGCATCTGAGTCCAGAAGCCTCCCGCGCAGGACCCACAGGCGCTGGGCCACGGTGCAGGGTGCGATGTCCCAGGACCCGTCTGTCCCACAGGGGGTGTCGTGGCAGCCCTGGGCTCCTATGAGCCGCCATGTGGCCCCGGGGAGGGGACCTGCCCCTCAGGGTCTCTGTTCTTAGCTCACTTTTCTGTATCCTGTGGTAGATGATAGCATTAATTGCCCCATGATACAGTGGAAATGGCCACTGTCCAGTTTGTCTTAATCTTGTCTTTTATTTTCTGCATTCTGAGGGTTTGACATGTTGGGGGGCCTTGCTGACTCTGGGGGGACTGCCCCTCCCAGGGTTAATTGATTCCTAGTTATAGCAAACAACAGCCTTTCATATACAAACCAGCCCCTCCACAGCCCACACCCTAGCCCCGCCCCCCACCATGGGTATTCACTCTGGGCCACTGTCCTCTTGCCCCGATCACCAGGCCAGCACCAGGTAGTTAGGGACAGCCCCGTGGCCCCAGAGCCTACCAGTACCCAGCCTGCTTGCCCCGCCCTGCCTGTCCCTTCCTTTTGGAACTACAGCAAAGACTCTTGCCCAAGTTTTCCCCTTCCCGTCCTCCTCCTGAGCGACCCTTGCACTTCCCCACATGGTCCTGCGTGGCGTGGCCTGGCATGGCTCCTGTTTCGGGGACTTGTGAGTATCAACCACCATACTACAGTCATTTCTACGTCTGTGTGTCTTACCAAAGCTGCTTCTGGCACATGTCCATGTAAGCACGACACGGGGCTTCATGCTAGCTTGATCATTGCAAGGACCTTGTGGACATTCTTGTTTTATACAAGGGGACACTGAGGCTCAGGGAAGCGAGGGTTCTCACCTGGCCACAGAGCCAGGAGGAGGTAGAGAATGGAGGCTCCCCGGCCTGCACCCCTGCCCACTCTGCTGTGCTGCCTTGTCTCTGTGCCCGGGGAGGGCACCCCTGGCTTGCCAGGGGTCTGGAAGCACTCGGTATGGAGAGACATGGAGCAGGGCCGCAGGACCTAACTCCATGGACACAGCCTGTGTGTCCTGTTCCTGTCACTCAGCCCTGGCAGCTGCCCGGCACCTGACCCCAGAGCTCCCCCACCTGTTCATGATACACACAGAACCCCCTTTCGCTGCCTCTCGGCCCACGTCCTCCCTGTGCACGTGGCCGTGGGAGTCTTCGCTGGGGTTTATAAGCCTGAGCCACAACCGAGACCTCACAGTGGCTCGAGCGAGCTGGCTGGCAGGCTGGCTCCACTCCGCTGTTATTCTAGACCGTGCACCACACCAGGAAGTCTGCTAGTGTGAATCTCCCAGACACCGGCAAGTGTTTAAACACAGAACTGTCAAAGACGTACTAAAAATGCAATCAGAGATCGTTATGTCGTCTCTTTATTCCATCCCCCTCTGCTGTGTTCTGTGAGACGGGAATGGGCGGAAGAAGCCGTAAGTGGGCATTTTCCTGATTGTCACTGCATTTAGAGAGCACTAAAACTCCGCCGGGCTCAATACGCCGCTCCGGGAATGGCGTAGATGGGGAGACGCTTGCACATATCTTGTTGAATTTAACAGATTATGCAGTTTGGAGGCAGCACTTTCTGTTAGATGGGATGGGTAAGTGTTAGTGATAAAGAATTCTAACCTTTCGGAGGGAGATTAATCTCGGAAGCACGAGTAGCAGAGATTTCCATCTGAGTCCCTCTTTGTGCCCTGCACAGCAGCCATGCTTGCTGCCATCTGGGGTCCACGTGGGGGTGCAGTCTGTCTGGGTCTGTGGATCCTGAGAATGAGAACTTACAGCAGAGAGTCTGCCTCTGGCGCTTAGCGGATTCCTGCCTAACGCCTCTTCCCCTCCGTGACCCCACAGCTGGGAGTGCTAGCGCCTCCCGTGATCTGGCTGAGAAGGGGAGTGTTCAGGAGGAGCAGGCGTGAGTGTTATCATGCAGAATACAGATGGCTGTCATTACCCCCTGGGGAGGCAGGGCTGGTTTTCAGCCGGGAACATGGTGCTTGTGTGACAGGGAGGTCAGGGTCCTGGCCCACACAGTAAGACCCAGTGCTGGGATGTCTTCAATTTCCTCTAGTCTCCCAAACTGTCCTGCCAGAGGCTGGTCATTGTTCAGGCATCCAGGAGGCTAGGGGCTGGGGTTCCAGTCCCAGCCTGCCCTGTGTCACTGCATGACCCTGGGCAAGTCCCTCTCCCTCCCTGAGCTGCAGTTTCCTCCCCTTTCCAGTGAGCGGCATGGATTGGAGGCGCTGCAGGCCTCTTGACTATGTCTTGTCCAGCCTTGCCGGGGTCTGGCACATGGCTCATGCCCCGGTCAGGCCTTGTGGAGAGCTGGCCAGGGCTGGGGGCTTTCCAGCAGGGCACCTGGCTTGATGGGCATTTGGGGTAGGTAGGCTGAGTAGATTCCTGAGTAGCTTCTGTTGGGTTGATGAGGGAAGTGGGGTGAGAAAAGGCACTTGGACCCTCTGTCCCCTTGCTGAGCCTTGCCAAGGCCCCCAGCACCTGTTGCTGCCCACTGGGCCCGGCTTGGGTGCTCCTTAGGCCAGCTCTCTTCTGCCTTCTCTGTGTTGTGCCCACCCCTGAGCCATGGGGGGATGGTGTGTTCTGGTCCCCTGGGTGGTTCTTGCTGGATTTCAGAGGACACCTGCTCTCCAGGGCTCAGGCTCTCCCATCCCCACTGGCCACCAAGATGGCTCCTGTGCTCAGCCCTCTCATCTGCCGCTTTCCTCTGTGGGCAGGAGTTGGGTGGAAGAGTTTTTGTCTGTCCCATCCTCCCACCCCCACAAAGCCCCTGCAAATCAGTGAGTTGGTTGAGGCCCCCAGACAGGCCTCTCATTCACCGTCCAGGTCGGGGGTAGAGAAGCGGCTGGGAGAGAAAGCCCGTGAGGACGGGTCAGTGAGAACTGCAGTGATGTGGGCGCTGGAAGGGGATGCAGCCTTGGGCTGTGACAACAGAGGTAGCAGTCCCAGAACAGAGGAGGGGACTTCTCCTCCCCACTCTGTGACGGCCAGGCCATGCCAGAGCTTTACTTCTGACTCTTCCACTCCCCCCCCAGAGAGCAGGTCCCACTGGAGAAGATTCAGATATGGACTCTGAGGACTGTGGGTGAGGGAGGTGGGCCTGAAATACATCCCCTGCGCAGGCAGCTGGAGGAACAGGAGGGCACAGAGGTCAGTCAGTATAAAGCAGACGGCCAGTGCTATCTGAGGACGGATGGAGTAATGAATGCACCTGTCCACCCGCCAGTCTGTCTGTCTGTCCATCCATGTGTGTGTCTATGTATCTGTCCATCTATAAGCCAAACTCTGCCCAGCTGTCCATCCAGCCGTTCATTTGTGTATCCATCTGTCTGCTGAGAGGGAGGGGGGCCA
Organism: Arctocebus calabarensis; assembly: GCA_963573935.1. Taxonomy (NCBI): domain Eukaryota; kingdom Metazoa; phylum Chordata; class Mammalia; order Primates; family Lorisidae; genus Arctocebus; species Arctocebus calabarensis. Next base: position 5,654 of record CAUYON010017420.1, read on the forward strand.
ATGGTTCAGAGTGCACCTCGGGATACTGCCACGGGGTCTATCAAATGTCCATTGTCCTCTGTAGTTGTAATAATTGTCCATCATTTTAAAATTGATTTGTGTAGCCTCAGATGATGTCTCTGAGCCTCAGTGTTCCCAGCTGTGGAAAGAACTGCCGGGTCCAGGGGAACTCATAGACGGACATGCTCATGGCTAGACCTTCTGTGCAAAAGGGTGCGCTGTGCTCCTGTGTGGACCACACCCCGCCTCAAAGCCAGGGGCGCCCACCTTGTTGTAGAGACCAGACACTGAGGCTGTCACCCCAGCAGGTGGTGGCTCCTGGACACACCCTTTGCTAGGAGGAAGAAGCCTCAGCCTTCCTCCTCTGCTGGGGTGGGAGGAATGGGGGGAGGGCTGACAGCTTCCTGCACACCCCCAAGCCCCGGTAGTTGGGAGCCACAGAAATAAATGAAGCTGTACAGTTGGAGTAATTTGCTAATTTGCTTAAGTAACACCCCCAGTCAGAGACATGACATAAATAGGCTTGGGCGGCCCTCAGAGCAGGATGGATGGGTGATGTGAAGTGGAAATGTGGATGGATCAGAGGCTGACAGCAGTCGGGGTGGCCACCCACTCCCCACCCTGTGGGGGCTCCTGCCGCCTCTCCGCCGCAGCATGTTCCGGGAGGGCTCTCTGAGGGTTCCATGGTTTCCCTGTGGCCTTGGAGGAGTCGGAGTTGCCGATCCGCCTCACCGCAGCCGGGGCACCGCTGTGGCCAAGGGTTTCTCTGCACCAGGGTGCATTGTGGTGCTGTTGGTGGCTTCACTGGCCAGACTCCTGCTGGGGCCTGCCAGGGACACACCTGCTGCTGTGTTCCTGCAGCTGTCCTGTCAGGGGAACAAGAAGACTGCTCAGTGCCTGACGGGTGGGCCGGGGGAGGCGCAGGGGTGGGGAGGGGGGAGAGCTGCATCTCTGTGGCCCGATTGGTCCCCCCCCCAACTGAGGCCCAGGTCCGCTCCCTTCATGTCTCCAGGGGCTGTGGCAAGGCCAGAAACCCAAAACCCCTCCTAGGAGTGGGCAGCACTTAAAATGAGTGAAGTGGACTGGGTGTAAGACAATAGGGACGGGGGGGGGGCCATCCCATCTAAGGGGACACAGACACTCAGCACTCCTGACTGGACCAGGATGGCCAGATATTGAGTTTTATTTATTTATTTTTAGAAAATAGAAATAATGAAGGGTTTTTAGGAATCTCTTAAATTTTTACTGGTGGCAATAAAGTCAAATCTATCTTGGGTGAGTCTGGTCTATACATTTCTAGTATGCAAACTACAGCTCAGGGAAGCGGACCTTTTTTTTTAAAAAACAAAAAGTTCTATACATTTCCTTTCTTTATCTTTTGTAATCTCAGAACAGTCTTTCAAGGTAAGTGCTAGGTGTTTTCATTTTGCAGGTGAGGAAACTGAGGCACACTCACCTGCTCTACGAGGTACAGCTAGTTAGCAGTAGAACTGGGCCTGGGACCCGGGCAGCTGGAGCTGAGAGCCCATGGCCGGCCATCTCCCCAAAGCCTCCTGGAGCTGATAAATTCCAGAGAGGAGAGACCGTTCCCTCAAATGTATAGAGAAGCCTGGGGTGACCGGTGGGTCTGTGATGAGTAGTCTGGTCTTTTGCCTGTTTTGCAGGAAGCCTCTCTTGCCTCTGGGCTCCCCTCCCTACCTCTCTGGCCCATTGGAGGGGGCCAGTCTGGGAATTGACCATTGCTGTGGCCATAGGGCATGTCTCTCCTGGGGAGGAGTGTGGAGGAGTTTATAACTGGGTTCTGGACTCTTGTTTCATTGTAACAGTGGTGGTGGTTACAGTTATAGCACGTGGTTTTATTGTATCCCATGGCCATAAACCTCACCCTGCCCTTCCCTGGAGTTTAACTGATGGGCTGGGGGCTGAGCCCTTTTAGAATACCCACTGGGAACGGAGCCTGGGCGTCTTCTGAATCTGCTCCCATATTGTGCACATCAGTTTCCAATAAGACAAACAATCCTTGATATTTGGAGCGAAGGCATTTCTGGAATCTGTTTCATGTCATGATCAAGGATGGGCAAGGCTCTGCTGTTCCTAGACGTTTAGGTCGCCCCGGGAGACAAACTGTGGTGCCCTGGGAGGATGAGCAGGGGAGAGGAGCCCCAAGGAAAGGGCTCAACCATCTGATCAGAGGGGAAACTGAGGCCTAGTGACTTGCCCAGGTGAGAGCTGATGGGACTGAGGTTTGAACCCAGGTTAGCTGGCTCTGCGGTCAGGGATTTTGCCTGGTGTGTGACTTGGTGGAGGTTGTGGTCATCCAGGAACAGAAAGTGTGGAGTTTGTTAGCTGCAGTGACGTCTTTGTGAAACAGTGTGGAATGTCACCATCTTCCTGTCTGGGAACTGTTTCCCCAAGGCCCCTGTGCTGGGCTGGTTACTTCACCTGCCCCTTGCTGACCCAGCAGGGCACTCCTCACCCTGGAGGGGCTGGGAAAAAGGCTTGGGCCCTGAGTACACATTTGACATTTCACTTTTTATCAAATCAGGGCTGGCAAGAACCATCACAACTCTCTCCAGGCCATGGGAGCCCAGCAGCTGAGGCTGGTGGCAGGTGGAGATTCATGGGGCTGAGCCTGGGCTCAGGCTGGCTCTAGGATGGTCAAGGGCAGGGACAGGGATGGGTGGCATTTACTGAAGCCCATGACTGTGGCAACCTTGAGCTTGCCCAGGGCCAGCCTGCTGGGTAGGGCTCTGCAGGCAGCTGTCCACAAACCAGCCATGGCCACCCGGTCTCCCAGCAGGCAGTGTACACCAGCTTAGGGCCTCTGCAGAGAAAACCCCAGAGAAGAGTGAAGACTGCCCTGGACTTTGCACACAGCAAAGCTGGAGCGATACTGTTGTTACTCAGTGCATGGCACGCATAGCTGTGTATGTTTTGATTTCATTTAGAGTTTGTTTTCATTTTAAATTCCATGCTGTGGGGGCGGGAACTGTAATTTTTCCCAAGTGTAGGGTCTCCAAAGGTTTAGAGTGGGCTCTGCAAAGAACATGGTATTCCTTTTGGAATGTGGAGGCTGAGAGCCTGAGACACCTAGATGAGGGGGCCTGGGACCTGTCACCGAGGCTAGTGACAACTGGGACTGGGGGTTCAGAGAAGGTTGTCTTCCAGTAGAAAACTGGTCCAGACAGAAGAAATGGAGGCAGAGGCATGCTGAGGGTAAGGCCACACATCCTGTAGCTCAGCAGCCTAGGCGGAGCCCGTCCAGCCATCCTGACAGCCAGCAGAGGCCTGGGCAGGCGGGGCCGCGGCTCTCTCTGATCTAAGGACACTGGTTGGGGGTGCTGGCAGCACGGGCGCCCCTACTCACTCAGCAATTCAAGTAGGTCCTGCCTGCCCACCTCCCTCAGCCTCGCGCTCCGTGTCTCTGTGTCTGCCCCTGCAGGCAGCCTGCCCTACGAGTATAAGATCGTGATCGCCGGCAACCATGAGCTGACCTTTGACCAGGAGTTCATGGCCGACCTCATCAAGCAGGACTTTTACTACTTCCCGTCCGTGTCCAAGCTGAAGCCGGAGAACTATGAGAATGTGCAGTCGCTGCTGACCAACTGCATCTACCTGCAGGACTCCGAGGTCACCGTGCGAGGCTTCAGGATCTACGGCTCTCCCTGGTGAGTGGCCGGGGCCAGTCGGGGACTGGGGCTGGGGCAGAGTGCAGAGGGTGGGGAAGCAGCAGGGTGACGGCAAGCCTGAGGACCCAAGAGACTCTTTCTGTATCCTGAATAGGAACATGAGCCTTTTGTCACTTACAATGTTACCAGTAGGTTTTTCTCTTCTGCGACCTGCCTTCCTCTTCTTTTAGCAGAGCCTTCAGATGAACAGAAGTTTTAAATTTTGGTGTAGTCTAGCACTTTGGGAGGCTGAGTAGGGTGGTTCACTTGAGCTCAGAAGTTAAAGGCCAGCATGAGCAGGAGTGAGACCCCGTCTCTACTAAAAGTAGCCGGGTGTTGTGGTGGGCCCCTGTGGTCCCAGCTACTTGGGAGGCTGAGGCAAGAGGATTGCTCGAGTCCAAAAGTTTGAGGTTTCTGTGAGCTGTGATGCCATAGCAAATTGTTTTTTCTTGTATAATCAAATGTCTTCGTGATTTTCTTCATGGTGACTGTTTTTGGTGCCCTGTTGAGGAAATCTTCCCTTGTCTGAAGTTATGAAGATTTGTTTCTATATTGTTATCCAGAACTTCTGCCATTTTGCCATTTAGGTTTGGGTGTTGGACCCACTGGAAATGATTGTGTTGATGGTGTGAGGGAGGGATCGCATTGTGGGTTTTCCCTCATGGACACTGTGTGCAGAAAGCCTGTCCTCCCCTCTGCCACGAGTTGCCACCCTTACCCTGCACTTGACATCTGAATGTGGCTCTTATTCCTGCTTCTCTGGTCCATTCACGGCAGGACCACACTGTTTTCATTACTCCAGCAACTGATTTCTTTAATGTCTCTTTGGTGTCTCTTTTTCCTGCTAGGATATTTGAGGTTCCATGAAGGAAGGGACTTGAATCTCTGTGTTGCGTAGACCCAACTCCAGCGCCTAGGACAGTAATATGATGACTAGCTCATCATGACAAATGTGTGTTGAAGGAACAAAAATGAATGTATGAATGGCTAGAGGGATGGGTGGGGCCACGGGGACCCAGTGGAAGGTGGCCTGGCCTGTCTCTCTGTGGTCTTCTCTCACGCCTGCCACCAACCTCCTTCCTCCTCCTCCTTGCTACCATCCCTAAAGCAAGATCTGACTGAGCGCTCTCCTGGCCTGCCACACTGCCACTGCTATGCCACCCCTAAGATGAAGTCCCCCCATTCTATACTCTGCCTTCCCCCACGGGGGCTCCTTTCCTGCAGCCCCTGGGCTGCTTGGCAGAGAAGGGCTGAGAGTCTCACTGGGGCACAGAGGCTCCTGAGGGCTGCGTGTCTGTGCTGCCCCCTTCCAGGACACTGTGACTTTGTGTCTGCTCAGGGCAGACTCGGCACTGGGCCTTCTGGGGGCAGCTTAGAGGAAGGGAACCAACTGCAGAAGAAGAGGAAGAACTCAGCTGTTAACAAATCCTAAGTGTTAAAAAAAAAATTCCATATACATACCGTATTCATTTATGGGTTTTGGATGCATTTTTTGTTCTCATTTAACTGAAAACGGCCTTGATTTAAAAAAAAAAAAAGGAGTGAGCGAGAGAGTGAGATTGGCATGCGGCGAGCCCATCTGGTCTAATTACTTCTGGTATTTTGAAAGGAGGAATCGAAACCTGCTGAGACATTAAACTTTGAGAAGTGGCTGCTGGGTGGGCATGGCTGGGCGTCTGGGCACTGATCCTGATTCTCAGCTTGGAAGTCTGGCTGCTGCCCCCCAGGCAGGTCAGGACCTCAGGGCCCCGAGCAGGTGAACGGGATGCTGGCCCCTCTGCAGGAGCCAGCAGCCTTGGGTCAGGCCCCAGGTGGCAGGGGCTGTGCAAGGCCACCCTGGAGTGGCTTTAATCGTGGTGAGAACTGTGGTTTTCTGTGAAACAGCAAGAAGGATAAACGCCTTGTGGATTTAGGGAGGATTCAGGATTCAGGGAGGCTGTGTGTACCTTGCTGGGCACCTGGAGGGCCCACGGGCCAGATGTTTAGGACTACCCAGGTCAGGGACAGGGCAGTAACGGTGGTCTACATGCAGCACCCTACTGTGGGCCAGAGCTGCCCAGGGAGGTGCGGGTGGGGCGGTTGGGCTCTGCCCCTTCCTTTCCTGCCCTTTGTATCCCAGGAGGCTTGCTGGGTGGGTGGGGCCAGAACGGAGACGCCTGGGAACTTTAAATCTGGGCCCTGAGAAGCTTGGGGCCTACGTGCTGATGTGATGATCCCAGTGCTAGTAACTGGCCCGTGCTGACCTGGGCTCTGTGCCTTGCTGCTCAGGCCTGAGAATAGTCACTGTGACCCAAGACTCTAGGGCAGGGGTCCTCAATCTACGGCCCGCGGGCCACATGCTTCGGTGTGAATTGTATTTGTTCCCGTTTTGTTTTTTACTTCCAATTAAGATATGTGCAGTGTGCATAGGAATTTGTTCATAGTTTTTTTTTTTAAACTATAAGTCAACCCTCCAACGGTCTGAGGGACAGTGAATTGGCCCCCTGTTTAAAAAGTTTGAGGACGCCTGCTCTAGGGTCTCACTCTGTCACCCCAGCTAGAGCATCATAGCTCACAGCAACCTCAAACCCGTGGGCTCAAAGTGACTCTCTTGCTTCAGCCTTCTGAGCAGTTGCACCTACAGGTGCCTGCCCCAACCCCTGGCTAACTTGTTTTATTTTTAGTAGAGATGAGGTCTTGGCCTTGCTCAGGCTGGTCTTAAACTCTCGAACTCAAGGGAGTTCTTCTGGCCTCAGCCTCCCAGAGTGCTGGATTTATAGGCGTGAGCCACTGCACCCGGCCAGGCCCAGCCTCTTGACCTCATTTTATAGCTGAGGCTGTGAGATCCAAGAAAGGAAGTGACTTCAGGAAGGTCCCACAGGAATCAGGAGGCCAAACTGGGCCTGGATGGGTGGAAGGATGGAGGCCCTGCCCAGATGGCACCCCAAACTGCTAAAGTTTTTCTTCTTAAACTTTATAAATATATTTTTTAGAGAAAATAGACATAGGATACTATTATGAATCTCTAGCTTCTTTCCGGTAGCTCAGCAGAATGAGGCTGAGGTCCTGGAGTGGAGCGCAGGATTCCTGGCTGGCCCTGAGGCTGCCTCAGCTGTCCCGGTTGTCACTGGCCGTGGTGGCCACAGACACATGTTGTTGTGTGACAACGTACAGGCTGGCTTTGCCCATCTTGGCCCCTACTTTGAGGCCATCTTGCTCCCGGGCTTCAAGGCCTCCCAGCAACAAAATCCTTTCCAGGAAGCCCCTGCAGTGCCCCAGGCCCTCGGGCACATCGCCTGGCTCTGAGCAAGGAATGGGCGGGCCTGGGACTCCGAGCCGGGCATCTGACGTGACGTCAAATCCTTCGCTCTTTGGCTTAATAAACATTTTTAGTCTTTAAAAAATTTAATTTTTAGGCCCCATCTGGTAACTCTTCCTGAGATGTTTGGGGCATTGTAATTTTGGATTGCACATTTGTGTTCAGCCTGGTTCTCTCTCCGGGAGCCCTGGGCAGCCTGGTTTTAGGGTACCTCTTGGAGAGGACTGTGTCAGCCTCCATGTGTGGGGACACTCAGCAGGGTCACTTTACGTGAATTTCTTGGCTTAGGGCTTCCTGGATCACACAGCTCTTGGCCAGAGGCCTGTGTGTGTGTATGTATGTGGGGGAGGGTCCTGGGTCCCTGACGCAGGGTCCTGTCTCCCAGCAAATTAGTGGGTGTCCTTTTCCCGTCTGCTCTTTTCCTGGGAGCCCCTCTCGCTCTGGGAGCCCAGCTTAGTGGACTGGGTCACAAGTCCTTCTCCCTCGGCAACCAGCGCTGAGATCTCTCTCACAGTCTCACAACCATGAAGGCTGTGGCCCCTCCAACCCCGTTCCAGAAGCTGGCAGCCCTACGCATCTAGAGCAGTGTTTGGGACGTGTTGTCTTGTGTTTCAGGGTGGCTTCAGCATGAGGTTTGACATCGCGCGCGTTCAGGCAGGTGGGGTAGAGTCTTTCCCATCCCATCAGTGCCTGAGACCCTGCACTCCACACACTCGTCGTGAGCTGCCACCATTTACTCCTCCAGCAACAGTGCAAGGCAGGGTTGTTTCATTCCCATTTTATAGACAGGCCACGTGAGGCTTGAGGAGGTCTAGTGACTGGTCGAGATCTGCCCTAGGAAGATGTGGCACTGGGTCCCAGCCCAGGTATCCAGGCCTGGTCACTCTCAGGCACCAGCCTTTGCCTGCCTGGCCCTCTGGGAGCCCTTTTATAGCCCCTTTTGGGCTGCAGAACCCAGGGAGGGCTGGACTTCGGGCTCCCAGATTCCTGTCCCCTTCCATGACATATTCTTGAGCCCTGCAACAGTTTTCCTCATTCCCAGTCTTGAGCCCAGAGTGAGGAACTGCCTGCTGGGGGTAGCTGTCACTCCTGTTGTCCAAGGCATACAGTGAACCCTGCTCTAAGCCTCCCCAGGACAAGGGGGCGAGCCTGTGATGGCCACACACGGCCTTTGGAGCCAGTCTGCGCATGGAGTGGGTTGGGCTGCCCCAGGAGACCCAGCAGTGTCCACCATACATGGTCCTAAGGGAGCTCCTTCCTGTCCCTTTCTCCACTGGGTTCTTAGAATCCCCAGCCCAACACAGAAGCAGTTGACAAATTTTGATGCAGAGAAAGAAATTCCTCACCATGGATGGTCACCTACTGTGCTGCCTCCACACACACACTCATATGCACGCCTCACACATATTCACACTCATGCTACATGTGGACATGTACACGCACACACGTGCACACTCACACGTTCACGCTCATACACATGTGGACATGTACACTTATATTCACACACTCACACACATGCATATGTTCACATACATTCATGCATATACTACACACATCCAAGCACACACACTCATGGACATGTTCACACAGTCACTTGATACCCTCACAACACATTCACACTCACGCATGCTCACGCACTCACACAATTTTTCTTTTGCCCCTTCTGTCTTTATCTTCCTTTCATGTGTCCAGATAAAATTCATTTCGCATCGCTCTTTTTCTTTCTAGAGGGCCCCTCAACACACATGTGCACACCATTCTCTGTGAGATTAATGTTTGAGACGAATCATCTGCCTTCTTCCTGCTATAGAGTTCCAGCGAAACAAAAGATGAATGATTCCGCACATCAGAAGGGTGGGGGAAATTAATTAGGAATGACAAAGGACCCCATTCTTTGGTTCCACTTATCTTGCTGCTGACTTGCGCACGTGGCTGTGTGCCCGGGCAAGGTGTGTGATTGACAGGCTTCTGGGCCACGTTGCCAGCTGCACACACCCCTGTCCCCTCTGCGGCAGTCATCAGGCTCCAACAGGGTAGGTGGGTGGAGCTGGACTCCTGCTGCCTGGCACCTGCAGTGTCCACCCTCAGCCTGCCAAATGGGAAATGCAGAGACCGGGCTGGGCAGGCAACAGAGGAAGCTTGGCTGGTGGGATGCCCCAGGGCCTGGGGACTGTCTGTGGGGTGAGGAGTCAGCACACCACAGTCCGGCCTTGGCAGGGGCACAAACCTGCTTAGGAACTGGGTACATCTCATCTCTGACCTTGCTGAGCCTCAGTTTCCCCTGCTGCAGAATGGGAAGTCAGCCTCATTGGGATCCGGGAGTGTCTGGGGCCGGTGGCAGGTTTCTTCCTCAACAGAGATGCTCTTCATATTGGCCACACGGGTTTGGGGAACCTGCAGCCTTAAGGAAACTTGTAGCCTTCCTGGTCTTACGTGCAGCCTTTTGACCGAATCTGAGTTTTACACGACAAATCTTTTCATTAAAAGGAAGACAGCAGAGAAAGAGGAAGTTTTCTTGCCTCTTTTGGTGCTTAGAAAAGAACCATCTGAAAATTAGAAGGCCACAGGTCCCCACCCCTGCACGGCCCAGGAGAAGCTGACTTCTTTGGGGGTGGTCAGAGCTGGGAAGAACTAGGGTTTTGGGGTCAGGATAGTGTCTGGCCTGGGTTAGGGCCGCAGACCTGGGCAGTCTCCTCTGAGAGCTCAGGGGTGGCTGTACCAGCTACATGGCTAGGACATGCCTGTCCCCTTGTGTTGAGTGGAGACACCAAAGCCACCCCTAGAGGGCTGCCAGGAGGAGGCGAGATAATGCCTGGCCTTGGCAGGTCTGCTGTAAGAGGCCTTCTTCTCCCTAGGCAGACAGCACTCCCAGCACTCAGCCCCACTCTGGGCCCCCACTGTGGGCTGCCTGGGGAGGCAGGGAGGATCCCCCATGGTAGGCGAGCCTTCCTGGAGTCAGGATGCAGCATCCTGGCCAGGTTTCGCCTCTGAAGCCTCATCTGTGCAGTGGGCACGTGCTGCCCCCACCAGGGGTCCATGGGAGGGTGAGGAAGAATGGGTGACTCAGTGGGTAGGAGAGTTCTCTTTTTGTTGATGTAGGGCCTCTTGGCTGTCAGGGGCTCTGGGGAGGGGCTCCTGCCAGGCGGTGCAGAAAGCAGAGTGGTAATATGTAGTTCCCCGCCCCCCATCTGCCAGGTAGAGCACCTGCTCATTCATTTCATCTCTCATTTCTCCTTCATTCACTCATTCATGCCCACCTTGAACAAGCCCTCCCTGAAGCCTGCCTGGGCCTGGCCCTCTGAGGGCTGAGCACGAGGGATTCAGGGACAGATCTGACCCAGGGCTGCCAAGGAGCCAGCACAGGGCAGTCGGGGTGGAGATGGAGGTGATGGGGAAACTCCTGGAACAGGTGGTCTCCTCTGAGTGAGGTCTTCACACATACGGGTCATGGGTGACAAGGAGAGGTCAGGAAGGGCACCAGCAAATCCTAGAGGTGGGGAAAGGCCAGACTGTGGGAGACAGTGGATTGTTATGCAGGTGGATAACTCAGAGGGAATCTGAGAGGGACGTTCTGCAAGGTAGGCTGGGTACTAAGGGCCCCATGTGCCAGGCCATGAGGAGCCCTCTTGCTTTCCTGTGTGTCCCTCCACCCCTGGCTGCTCTGTGCCCCCACTTCCCAGCAGCATTGTCCCGAGGATTGACTGCAGTGATGGTGCCTGGTTAGGGGTTTGCTGAGGGTGAAGTGTACATATCCTGCCCTGCTTGGGTTTTCATCAATCTGGGAAGGAAGCAAAGAGGGCAGGCCTTGGCTATGTCACTTGGGCACCTCTCCCCGCCTCAGTTTCTGCATCTGTAGAATGGGGGCAGGGATAGCAGCTGCCTCTGTGGGAGTGGGTGGCAGCTGCCTCTGTGGAGAGGCCTTCTGCGTCTCATTGAGGGAGGACCCCTGCCCTCTGCTGGCAGCCACGGCACCCTGGCCTGGGTGCATCACTGGAGCAGGGCGCCCCAAGCACCTCCACTGTCCCCAAGCCCCAACGCCTTAGGAAATTGGACGCAGCCAGGAGTGGCTGTTCCCCAGGCTAATAAAATGACCCTTGGGTGCACCTGCCTGCCCAGGGGCCGTGCACTTTACCTGTGTGGCAGAAAACCCAAGCAGGGCAGGATATGCCTCTGCCATTTTCTATAGACAAGTATCTCCCTTCTTCCCCACGTGCAGTTAAAGAACCGGGAATTCACGCCTGAGGGGGGGACCGTTTAATGATTGGCCACGAGGAGGTCATTTATATTGGCTAAGCGGGCTTAATTAGACTAGATTCGAAGGTTACTATAAGCGCACAAAAAAGCTGTTAAGGGGTTAACCTCTGAGAGATTACATTGTATTCAGCGCTCTGTTAAAGTTTGAATTAATTTTTCCCATGGGTTTGTTCACATTCTAATTTTCAACTAAATGAGACATCTGTTTCAGAAAAGGAAAATTTGCTCTGGTTGTCATGGCAACTATCATTCTGTAAGAAAATTATTCCAATGGTTACTTTAGAACAGAAAGACAGAAATTCAGGACATAAAGCTGCCTCCCATTGCTTAGCTGGAATTCTGATTCCTCCACCCTCCGCCCTACTCCAGGGCTGGCTCCCAGCCCTCAGGGTGGCAGTGCTGGGTCCGTGAGCAAGGTTGCATTGGAAACCCATGCCATGGCCTTGGGGCACCCCAGCATTGCATCTCAGGGATTTTGGGTCTCAGAGGCATTGAGGGTGGAGAGGAGTGGGCTGGATTCGGTCTGCTTGTGCCCTCCAAGCTGGGCAGCTCCAAGCGGCATGGGACTTGTCACAGTGACTGAGCTCGTTTTGCCACCAGACATAGAACGCTAGGAGGGCCCAGGGCACATGTCACCTTGGGGGAGGACCACTCCTTTGTCTCCTCTGCCCATGGCAAACCCTGATGGCAGCTCTGTGGGAGTTCTGGAGATCGGGCTTGTGGGCTGCTAGGCCTCTGGTCGGTGAGGTCACCTGAAGGGTCTGCCCAGGCTCCCGCCTCTGCCACCTTTGAGGAAGGCCCCCCAGCCTGAGGAGGGGGCCATCAGACTGTCCTGGGAAATGTCTCTTCTGGATGTTTCTGTGAACAATTAGACTTCCTGCTCCCCCTAAATTCTGATAAAATTAGAACATCACCTTTCCCCATTGACTGGGCATCTGAGTATATAGGGTGTCACAGTGGTGGTGCAGTTCAGCCTCTTAAACCTCCTCCGTGCCCCTTGCTCCTTCCCTCCCCCAGGCAGTGGATACAGAAGAGAGCAAGAATCCTTTCTGCCCGATAGGGGGAGGTCTGGGACACAGGCATCGTTATTCCAGTTTTACACAGGAGGAAACTGAAGCTAGGAGAGGAGAGGTGCCCAGCCCAGGCGCAGAACCAGGACATCTGATACAATGTCAGCACCCTTCCCACCAATTAGAGGGGAGCAAGGCAGATGTCCACTTCTGAGGCTGACAGTCTGGTGTCAGCGGCCCCACACTCCTAGATCTTGCAGGCAAGGCTGGCTTTCCTGTGCGTTTCGGATGTTCTCATGGGCCCACAGATGGGGGTGAGATGGAGAAGGAGGCAGGACGGACAGAGGGACAGTCCCAGACCAGCTGGCCTGTTGAGACCTGGTTCTTCACCCAGCTCTGCCTTAGATGCTGGGAACTGGAGCAATCTTTCTGGATATTGGAGAAAAATGACCACACCCACACACGTGATCTTACATCCAACTCCAAGGGAATCCTGGGATCAGACCTGGGTTAGAATTGTCCACTTGTCCACTTCAGGACGTAAAGCTGCCTCCCATGGGTTGCACCTTCCCATGATTTGAGGTCATGTGTTTCCAAGAAGCAGGCAGGAAACTGTCACCCCTAGAGGAAGGCTCCTTGGTGCTGGGTGAGGGGCGGAGGGGGCTCGATGCTTTCTCCACCAAGGGCTAGCTTTTGGGTATCTGCAGGGTTCCTGGTATGTTTCAAAAAACCACCCCCTGCTGTGGCTTATGAGAACTACCAGACATGTTTTCTCCATACCGATGAGGCTTCGTCTTGCCTTGTAAATATTTTATTAGATTTTTGAAAAATGGAGCCTATGTTTAGAAGGCAGCACCAGGAATAAGTTGCTTTTTTTCCCATTGGTGATGGGGCTGGGGGCTCCAGGGAGGACCACAAGTGCTTCTAGGCTGCTGCGGTCTTCCCTGCAGGCTCTCATGCTGCTTACCCTGCCTGACTCGGCCAGGGGGTTGCTGAGTGTGCTCCAGACTGAGGGCTTTGGAATCTCCAGCTCAGTGGGTGAGCAGCCTCTGGGGTCTCCTAGTCAGGAGTTGGGACTGTTCCTGACCAGGAGCCACAGGTGGAATGTACTTTCCCTTATGAGTCAGTACACAGTGATGTGGGTGTATGTTTAAGTAGAAATATCTTTAACTGAAGCATCCCTTTCCTACCCTGCCGTACTCTGATGCTTCTGTTCTGTAAACAACAAATGCTATTGTAGCCAATCAAAATGCAATTTGAATCAGACCTTTCCCTAGGCCAAAGGTTTTTCATCCAGACTCTATGGGTGGGTCTCATGGGGGGGTCCATGATGATAGTGGTGGTGATGGTGGAGGTGGTGGTGGTGATGGTGGAAATGGTGGACATGGTGATGGTGGTGGTGATGGCGATGGTGATGCTGGTAAAAGAGGTGTTGATGGTAGGGGTGATGGTGGTGGTGGCGGTGGAGGTGATGGTGGTGGTGGCGATGGTGGCGGTCATGGCAGTGGTGATGGTGGTGGTGGCAATGGTGATGCTGGTAAAGGAGGTGGTGGTGGTGGTGGTGGTGGCGGCGATGGTGGCGATGGGTGGTGGTGGTCATGGCAGTGGTGATAGTGGTGGCAATGGTGATGCTGGTAAAGGCGGTGTTGAAGATGGGGGTGATGGTGGTGATGATGGTGGTGGTGGTGACAGTGGCGATGGTGATGCTGGTAAAGGAGATGTTGATGGTGGGGGTGATGGTGGTGGTGGTGGAGGTGATGGTGATACTGGTAAAGGAGGTGTTGATGGTGGGGGTGATGGTAGAGATAGTGGAGCTGATGAGGATGCAGATGGCAGCAGTGGTACTAGAGTACCTATTGTGAAACACTGCTTTAAGTACTTTGAATGGATTAGCTGATTTAATCTTTTCCATAGCCCTATTTTGGCAAGTAGTATTATCATCCCCACTTTACAGGTAGGCAAATTGAGGCATATGGAGAAGTTAATTTCTTTGCTCAAGAGCATACAGGTAGTAAGAAGTGAATAATTCTAACCCAGGTCTGATCCCAAGATTCCCTCGGAGTTGGATGTAAGATCACGTGTGTGGGGTGGGCATTTTTCTGCAGAATGAACCCTTAGCTTGCTGCAGACGCAGAAGGCAGATCTGGGTGGATGGCCCACCCCCATGCCACCCATCCTGCGGGCACTTGCAGCCCAGTGTCGGGTCTCTTCACTTGGTGGGCACTTGCTATAGGTGGGAATCCCTAAGAAAACTTAAAACTGGGGTGCAAGCAGCCCCTCCATGCCACCCCTCACACTCTCTGTCTCTTCTCACAGGCCCGTCTCCCACCTGTGCGAGAGGTTCTCCCCAAGCCTGATTGTGGCTGGGTGTGGGAAGACCCCTTATCTTCCCTCCTCCAGGAATGAGATGGACCTACACCCTTCTTCCTCAAGGCCAATACCTTAGGCTGGTAGGGACCTAAGGAGATGGTGGCTGGGTGTGTTCTTCTATGTTTAGTAAGTTCTCCTGGAGTTACTGGGGGCTTTCGTCCGAATGAGGGGGATCAGTGTCCACTTTGAAGTTTTGGTTGCAATCCCAAGGAAACAGCTCAAGTCCTGCTCAACATGCTGTTAGCAATTTATTCATTAGTTTGATCCCTTCTCACTTACTACCATGCATTAAACATTAATTTGCCCTTCTCCTGGGCTGGTATCTAAAACAATGAAAGGACCTTTGACCGCAAGTGATCAGTGTGGTCACCCATCCTCCTCCAACACAGCGTGTTTGGTTGGTGCCTGTGGCTCAAGGAGTAGGGTGCCGGTCCCATATACCAGAAGTGGTGGGTTCAAACCCAGCCCTGGCCAAAAATGGCAATCAATCAATCAATCAATCAATAAAATCACAGTGTGTTCAGGAGATAGCACTGCAGGCTCAAAGGTGGGGGGAGGCAGAGAGAACATCAGATCTGGGTTCGAAAATGGCTTCTCTACTGATTCACTGATTCCGGGGCACCTCCCTTCTCTGGGTCTCAGTCTTCTAGCCCAGAACCTGCCAAGTGAGTTGAAGTCAGAGTTTTCAAATGGTGTTTCTTGGGGGTTCCAAGGAGGTATGTTGGGTGGCTGCCCACAGGTATAGCCATGGGGTTCACAGGCAGGGGTGTCAGCCCCCCTACAAATGACACGCATGTGCCAGGGGAGGAATTTATGTGGCAGCTTTGGGCACATGAGAGGCTGTAGGGAAACCCTTTGCCACTGCCACCGACTCTCGCAGTGTGCTGGCAGGAGAGTGGTAGTGAGGTGTCCGTCACAGACCAGCACACACCCAGATCCTGCACCATCTCAGCTCTGAGCGTCCAGGTCCGCATCTGTGAAATAGGAATGATAACCAGTCCTTAATTCATGGTATTCCTGTAATGGTCCATCTGTGTGGTACTTATTTGGGGCCTAGAGAAAGAGAATGTGCAGAACAATGCTGGTGGCTGTTTTTCTTTTCTAATCTTCTGGTGCTCAGTTTCCTCATCCATGGGGCAGAGAGAAGTAGACCTGTCTGGCCAACTTTGCTGCAGGGGTGAAGGTCCCTGGTGTGGCAGGTGGGAGGTGATAGCGATTGTACTAGTGTGTAGGGTTGTGTAACTAATTATCACAAACTATAGGAGGTAAAATAGCAGAAATCACTCTGGCGCAGTTTTGGAGGCCCGGAGTCTGAAAAAGCCTCAGAAAAGGCTGAATTCAAGTGGTTTAATATTGGCCCCTGTAACAGAGAAGACTCGTTCCTGTTTAGAGGCTCTGAGGGAAAAATGTGTTCTGTTGCTCTGTCTCAGCTTCTGCCAGTTGCTGGCAGTCCTTGCCGTGCCTTGGCGTAGAAGCATCACCGCAGGCTTTGCATCCGTGGTCGCCTGGTGGTCTTCAGATGGCCCTCTCCTAGGGTCAAGGGATGTAGGGCTACACTGATATGGTATGATCTTAACTTGATTCCATCTGCAGAAGGTCTTATTCACAGGTAATTTTGGGGGTACACAGTTTGACCCACAACCGTGGTAGTGGCATTGAGAGTGACTATCTTAGTCTGTTTGGGCTGTTGTAACAAAATATCACAGACTGGGCAGCTTATTAACAACAGAAATCTGTTTCTCACAGTCTGGAGGCTGGGAAGTCCAAGATGAAGGCATTGGCAGATTTGGTATCTGATGGAGGCCCTCTTCCTTGTCCGTTGATGGCAACTTCTTTTGGTGGAAGGGACAAGGGATCTCTCTCTTGTCTTTTCTTTTAAGGGCACTAATCCCATTCACGAAGGCTCCACCCCCATGACCTAATCACCTCCCAAAGGTCCTAACTCCTAATGCTATTAGCTTGGGGATTAGATTTGAGCCACGAATTTTGGAGGGATACATATATTCAGATCATAGCATAGTGGTGATGGTGACTTTGTGAATATTGAAGTCATGTGGAATTAATTGTATAATGACTTTAACCTAAGGGATGATTCTGATTTTTTTTTTGAAGTAAATTTTTTTTCAATTATTTTTTATTAAGTCATAAACACATAGATCATGTATATATTAATGTATTTATGGGGTACAATGTGCTGATTTCATATAGAATTAGGAATGCACTGGATAATACATACCTCATTGATTCTGATTCTTTAGTCTGGATGCTCTTTTTTTTTTTTTTTAGAGACAGAGTCTCACTTTATCGCCTTTGGTAGATTGCTGTGGCGTCACAGCTCACAGCAACCTCCAACTCAGCCTCAGCCTTCCAAGTAGCTGGGACTACAGGCGCCTGCCATAACACCCGGCTACTTTTTGTTGCAGCTTGGCTGGGGTCGGATTCAAACCCACCACCCTTGGTATATGGGCTGGCACCCCACCCACTGAGCCACAGACCCTCTTGTTGCAAATGACTGAAAAGCCCAATTCAAGTGGTTTAATAATGGCACATACAACAGAGATGTGCCAGGCACGGTGGATGTCTGGTTTGGTTTGTTCCTGTTGTCTCCTATTGGGTCAGTTTAAGAGCTACTGCTAGCTCCCAAGGTGGGAAGCTCATGGTTCATACACAGAGACGATAGTATCCTCTTTCCTCATCATTGAAAGTGTCTGTAAATGCAGAATATAAATGTCTTCATATAGTGATTAAAAGGCCATGAAGGCTATGTTAAATAGTTCAATGAAAATATTTCAGATTGTATATGAAATCAGCACATTGTGCCCCATGATTGCATCAATGTACACAATTATGATTTAATAAAAAAAAAAAGTGTCTGATTTCCTCAATATTGGATAATAAAAAGGAGTCTGAGTTTCCCTCCATTGGAAGAGTCTAGGTCACATGTTCATTGTCAAAGCAGTGACGAGTCTTGGTCTGGGTGGGGTGACAGGCTGGGGTTAGGTTAAAGACCTGGGTCCGCCAGACCCTGCCTTACATCTGGGGGTGGGCCCAGTCCTGCCTGCACTCCCTGGCTGGGCACTTCAGGGGGAAGCTGGGAATGAGCCTCAGCCACCTGGACTCTCCTGTCTCCATTAGGGCTCCACACACCCCACTTGAGGCAGATGCCTGGTGGGTGCGAGTAGGGGTGGGTGGTGGAGAACATTCTCTGTGAATCTCCTTAGAAGGCTTGGAGCAAGAAAGCTTCTTTCATTGGAAGAAGCTGGTATTTATTTCAGCATTTTTTAATGTACATACTATTTATTAATGGTTGAAAAGTAAAAGGTGCGGGTAAGCAAGAGGGAACAGATGAGAACTGCCCGGTGCGCACAGCCTGCCAGCTCGTCTGCAGAACCCCTGCTCCATGGATTTGGGTTTCTAGACAGTGGGCAGGTTCTGACGGCCACCTGAGCCCATGGAGCGGGTCCCCCTCTCCATGGCCACCCCAAACTCTCTCTGGGTCCCCTCACCCCTGCTCTTCTCCCACAGGCAGCCCTGGTTTTACGGCTGGGGCTTTAACCTCCCACGAGGCCAAGCCCTGCTGGAGAAGTGGAACCTCATTCCCGAAGGCGTGGACATCCTGATAACCCACGGACCACCCCTGGGTAGGTCTCACATGCCACTTGCTTGGGGCAGGAACTGGCTGGGCCTGTGCTCTCGTTAGCCTGGCCTGACCAGAAGAGCCCGCATGGGCTCTGCTGTGAGTGCAACTTGCTGGGCATTGGGGACATGTCATCCCATTGTTACCCCCTATTTCCTGAGCACCTACTATGTGCTGGAGCTTGACATGTCACCCCTAGACTCCTCCAGGCAGCAAGGGAGGTCAGGGCATCAGCCCTCCCACACACAGAGCACTGGCTGTCAGGCCTTTGATGCTGCAGACCCCAGTTCTGGGGCATCATCCAGACAGCCCTCCCCACCCAGAATCCTGAGACCTGCTCCCTTCACCCTGTCCCTGAAGTCTCCAGGGCCCGTGGATCTACCTCCCACCATCACTCCTCTTGCCCCCACCTGCCTGCCACCCTGTTCACCGCCTCATCTGAGAGCTCTCTCCACCATCCCCTCACCCCCCGTACCTCCCCCAGCCTCTCCATCTGCCTGGTTCTTCCTCCAAACTTTCTCCCAGCTCCTTTCCTTCTTTCCACCCTGCCAGCCTGGCCTCAGTCCATGACCACCTCTGTGGCCTCTTCACTGGCCTCTTCACTGGCCCCTCAGTCCAGAGCTTACCCCTTCTCTGATCCTCATGTATGCCATGCCATCCCTCTATTACCCTCAATGGCTCCCTCAGTCCTTACAACAAAGTTCAAACTCAAGGCACTCTGACCTAGACCAGTCTTTTGCTCCCACCACTTCCTCCATGATCCTGCCATCCTTCCCTTGGTGCTTGGGGCTGGTCCCTCTGTGGCTGACACTGGACCAGGTGTTAACCCCATGGTGTACTAGCCTAGAGGAGCTCACAGGCTGCAGATTGGAGGGTTAAGGAATGGCCAAGCCCAGTGGTGCCCAGCAGGAGTGAGGGAAACTTGGCAAGTCAGAGAGAGGCAGCTGCTGCCAGAGGAGGGCTGGGAAGAGATGGCACCAGTGTGGGGTCTGGGAGAAGCCCTGGGCGAAATGTCTATGGGGTGGGGCCAACATCTGCCAGGACAAAGCTCCAGACATGGGAGGCCACCCACCTAGCCAGTGGCCTTGGTGCCCCCACACCCCAAAATCCAGGAAAGGAAGTCCAATGGAGGGAGCCCAAGGCCCAGGCAGCACAGTGAGATTGTGGCCAGGTTAGTGTCGACCCACAAAGCCTCCTGACCTCTGGGACAAGTTCCCGTCAACATTTGGGGTCTCAGTCGCTTAGAGTGGGCTGAGTGGCCGAGACCGTTTTGTGTCCTTCCTTCCCTTTCCTCCCCTTCCTAACACCCTCTCCCCTCCCTTTTGGTCTTGCTTCCTTGGCTCCCTGGTTTCTCTCCTTCTTCCTGCCCCTCCTCACGCCTCCTCCCTTCCCTCCACCTCTCCCTCCACACACAGGGTTTTTTTGCTCCCTGTTCTCTGGATGCCCCAGCCTGGCCACTCCTCCTACGGAGCCCAGCTCCGGTCTCGAGGCACAGCCTGTCTGCCAGGCGTCCCGGCTAGCACTGCCCCTGTATCATCTCCAGACTGTGTGTCAGGAAGTCCCAGAGCTGGACGCCCTTCCCCGCCAACACACACTGGGGATCGGGGAGATCCCAATGCCCAGCCCAGCACCTCTAACTGTTGAATGAACCTGAGGCACAGAGAGGTTTAGTGACTTGTCCAAGGTCACATAGCCAGTAGGCAGCAGAGGGTGGGATTTAAACTGGGATTTATGCCAAGACTGCACCCCACCCCCCTCCCCTCTTCTCTGCTTCCCCAACCCCCCTCTCTCTGTCTGTCCATCTGTCATCCACTATCACCATCATTACCATCGTTACTGGGGTGCCCTCGGGCCTTATCTCTGTAATGGGTGGATATTGCTCTCGGGGCCACTTGAGAATGGATGGTCTGGGGGCACCAGCATTCACTAAGCACGAGGCCAAAGTGCCTGGCCAGGCTCCTTCCTGCAGGGAGGACCCAAGCGCAGCCCTGCAGAGGGCCCAGGCAGGATTTGGCCGGCAAGTTTCTTCCCTGAGGGTGGAGACAGGGCAGGGAGAGATTGCTGGGGGGTGGAGGCTGTGCCAGGAGACTGTGTCTCTCTGAGGCTGTAGATGCTGCCACCTGGGCTGTGAGGGACTGGGGGCTGGGCTTCCTGGGCCCCATCATTGTTCTTCTGCATCTCTCCTGCACAGGCTTCTTGGACTGGGTCCCCAAGAAGATGCAGCGAGTGGGCTGCGTGGAGCTGCTCAACACGGTTCAGCGGCGCGTCCAGCCACGGCTGCACGTCTTTGGCCACATCCATGAAGGTCAGTGGGGGTGGGGCAAGGGCTGAGGGCTCCTGACTGACCCTGCAGGGGGCCACAGCCCCTCTCTTTGGCCTTGGCCATCTCCTCCCTGATCTCTGGCTCTCAGCCGTCGATGAAATGCTTAATAATAGGAAGATGACTGCCAATTCTTGAGACTCAGGGGGTACATTTTGCGTCCTTGGAGCCCTGCCCCTCTGCCGAGCCTCTAGTCTGGGACTTCTTCTGAAGAGAGGCAGGGGTTTTCAGAGGATGGGACATTTGGACCAGGTTGTGGAAGGTCCATTAGATTTGGGGGGCATACTATGAATTCTTTGAGGCTGATGGCTCTAACTTGTCGCTGTATCACCAGGGCCTACATACAGTAGCCGTTAATAAATGTGGAGAGACTGCCTGCTTGCCTGAGAGGTTCTAGGGTACAGAGACTCCCCTCTCACACACATATTCTGGCTTCTGCTCTGGGGAGGAAACAAGGGAGGGTCAGATATTTCACCAGTTTTAACGTAGAATAATTGTAGGTTTTATCTTTCAGGAAAAAAGGCTCTGATTTCACTGTACTGCCTTGGGAAAGAGGGATTCTGCTTTCTTTGGCTAGCCTCAGGGAGGATTGGGACTGAGAGACAGGAGACAGAAGGTCAGAGAAAAACTTCTGCTTTTGAGGCTATTTGCAAGGTTTTCATTTGGGGTTACTGCTTGCTGAGCCCCACCAATGGTGATGATGTTGATAATGGTAATGGTGGTGGTAGTGATGATGATGATGATGGTGATGAGATGGTGGTGACAGTGATGGCGGTGGTGATAGTGATGCTAATGGTGGTGATGGTAATGGTGGAGGTGATGGTGATGATGGTGATGAAGATGGTAGATGATGGTGGTGGTGATAGTGATGATGATGGTGATGGTAGAGGTGTGATGGTGATGGTGGAGGTGGTGATGGAGATGATGGTGGTGATGATTGTGGTGATGATGGAGGTGGTGGAGGTGGTGATGGTGAGCATGGTGATGGTGATGGTGGAGCTGGTGATGGTGGTGGTGATGGAGATGATGGTGATGATGATGATGGCAGAGGTGGTGATAGTGATGGTAGAGGTGGTGATGGTAATATTGGTGATGGTGGTGGTGATGGAGATGATGGTGGTGATGGTGATGATGGTTATGGTGATGGTGGAGGTGGTGGTGGTGATGGTGATAATAATGATGGTGATAGTGGAAGTGGTGATAGAGATGGTGATGGTGGTGGTGATAGTGATGAAGATGGTGGTGATGGTAATGGAGGAGGTGATAGTGATGGTGAGAAGGATGATGGTGAAGATGATGTTGAGGATACTCACTGTGTGCTCATGTGCCAGGCACCGAGCACTGTACATGGAGGATTATCTCATTTAATCCTTTCAGTAGGCTTAGAAGCAGCATCTGTCATTATCAACTCCATTTTACAGATGATGGGATGGGCCTTGAGAGTTTTAGTAGCTTCTCCACACACGGACAGCCCACTGTGCCTCTGCCCACCCTCCTGCCAGACCCTCACTGCTCTGGGTCCTGGCCTGACAGGCATGTGCTTACTTTCCAGGGTATGGTGTCATGGCAGATGGGACCACCACCTATGTGAATGCATCTGTGTGCACTGTGAACTACCAGCCTGTGAATCCGCCCATAGTCATCGACCTCCCCACACCCCGGAACTCCTGACTGCTCCCTGCTGCCGCAGCCCTGCCTGCCCGTGTCAGCTACATATGCCTGGCTGAGAGCACAGACCCCCAGCCACCCTCCCGTCCATGCTGAGTGACCCAGACAATCTGTCTGGCTGCAGGGACTAGCCCAGCAGACTCGTTGAGGCATTCCATCACCTGGAATCGGGACCCTGTGTGTCCCCATCAGGGGTTCTGTGTTCATAATTTTTTCTGCGTGTACATCTGTGTGTACCTCGTTAAAGGACCCGGTATTTCATGGCCCTGTCTTGCTTGGGACATGACTGAATCTTCATCCTCCTCAGCTGGACTCCCTCCTGGTTTGTGAGGCTACTGCTCTTGAATGGTTCTTGGAAGTTCTCACATAAAATCTCCCTCTGTCCAGGAGTCTGTGTGGCTGCAGGCCCCAGGAAGGGGGCCAGGGGAAGGTTTTGCAGCCTGGGTGCAGACAGCCCTTCTTGTCCTCCCAGGCCAGAGAGGAGACAGGACCGCTGGAGGTGGGGGCCGTCCGAGGGGTGTTTAGGAACATCTCAGGAATTCAGACCGTACCTGACTGGGCCTACAGCAGTTTGCCCGGCATCGTTCTCCCTGTTTCTTCCTGTGGGCATTTTCACTGACTTGGACGTGGCCTGAGCAGCCCGGGCATTCACTCTCAGCCTGCATTTGGGGGACTGGATCTACAGAATGAGGCTTTGGCGTGCCCGGGGCCAGCGTGTTCTGTAGAACTCAGCAGCCTGGTGGGTGTGCAGGCTGAGGTTAGAGCAGTCCTGTCACATGCACACCCCTCTTAATGAAGTGGGTCCCGTGTTTCTCATCACTGCCCTGCACTGGGGTTGTGTTCCTCGGTGCGATTTCCTTGCACCATGAGGACTGTCTGCCCACAGCTGAGGGGCCTGAAGGGCTCAAAATCCTCATTGTCCCAGTACCAGCCAGCCCGTTGGCAGGAGGGCGGCACCATGACAGAGCGTGCCCCGGGTTCCAGCGGCCCCACCGAGGACACCGAGGGCTGGTGGTGGGGCAGGGCTGGCTGAGTCTCTGAGGGCAGGAGCCAGGAGGGTCTGGACTGCGGAGGCCGAGAGGCGGGGTCTGGCAAGTGCAGGGTCAGATTCTGTCTTTATTTAACATTTTGATATTTTGTTCATCATGGGTATTTTTTTGCATTCATTGATTTTTTTTTAAATTGAATCTGTGGAAACATTTTGATTTTTAACAACATTACATTAAAATAACATTTGTCCTGGTTACTGAATTTTTACACCCCCTTTAAATGGCATGCCTGAGAACAGGGCTCACGCCCTCCGCTGGCCCCAGCCTTGGGAAGCAGCCCTTGATGAACCCTTTTACAGACATAATCTTATTTCATTCTCAGATGGTCCTTCAAGGTAGGTACCACTGTGCCAATTTTTGAGATGAGGCAAGATGACTTGCCTGGGGATGCACAGCACAAAAGGGGCAGAGGTGGGATTTGAACCTGTTGCTGGCTTCACGACCTCACTTTGTCATAACCCCAAAATTATGTCCCTACCAAGCAATGCATGGTCCAAGTCTCTCTTTGTTTTGAGGGTCCTGTTTAAAACTGGTCTGAGCGCTGAGGACTCCTGAAGTCGGAGTGTAGTGTCCTGGCATCCTGGGTGGCTTAGGCTCCCGCCAGGCTCAGGAGTGTGCCTGGCTCAGTGTGGGGGGAGCGGGCAGGGCACCATGTTGGGTTGGCAGTGGCTGAGCTGCCCGCGGTGCAGGGCTTCAGGAATCCTTCTTTGCTCAAGTGGCTCCTGGTAGCCAGGGATGTTTGGGAGCTTCTCGGGGCGACTCAGGCTTGTGATGAGTTTGGAGCAGAGAGAACAAAATACCCTTTCTCTGCCACCTCTTCTCAGTTTCTCTGTGGACCAAGAACTATAAACTTAAAAAAATCTTTTTTCCTAAGGTATCTTCAGAATATGGTGTATTTTTATGTGGAAAAGAAAAGTTATGAAGGCAGCTGTTACTTTAAGAGAAAATTCATTAAAAGTCCGTAAGGTATGAATGATGACAGTGTGCTCCTCAATCATTTTGGCATAACTTGATTGTGGCTGTAATTTTTTTGTCAAGCATGTCAGACAATAAAGTCTTTGTAAAAAGAAAGAGAAGTCCGTGGGGCACCTGCTCCTTGTGTGTCTCTGGGGGTCGCGTGGGGCGTGTCGGAAGAGCAGTGTCCACAGAATGCTGACTCCTGGCAGAGTTTGGAGGCTAAAGACCGTCCGTGTGGCAGCAGCTGGCATCCCTCTGCTGCCCAAAGCTTTCCTTGGTGTGGAGGGGCCTCAGAGGTGGTGGCAGGGGCAGGTCTAGGCCCTCTTCTCCCAGAGTGCCCCCAGTTCTGCACTCTTCCTGGAGGTGACATGTTCAACCCAGCCCTTGTCAAACCAAGGACCGAGGCTTTGTGCAGGGAAAGCGCCAGTAGGTGTAACAACCTGGGTCTCAACCCCTGGTCGGTGGCAGTCCTGCCATTTCCATTCAGCCTGGTCACCCGCCGTGTGTCCACCACCCACCCGGGCACTCACCTGCGTATCCTTCCTTCCATGCCCCCCCCCCCAGTCCACAAACATTCTGAGGGCCTCCCATGGGCCTGACGTGCACTAGAGATGGGCACTCGTGGGGCAGGACTGGAGAGTGGAGGATGACAGGGACACTGGCTGCAGTCACACAGGGAGAGTGTGGGGGCAGGAAGAGCAGACCTGAGGTGGGACTGTGGGCTGCAGCTGGCCTTGGGATGCCCGGGAGGCATCCAGTGGCCCAGTGGCTAAGCAGGCCTGAAGCGGGAGGGCCCTCTCTGTAGAGGAATGTGGATCATGAGCAAAGCCGGAGGGTGGCAGGGGATGAGACTGCACACCACCTGGCCATGCTGTCCCTCTGTGGGCACTGAGCAGAGCTCTCCACCTCTGCCCAGGGATTATAGGATTCCCCATGCAGGAGACTCCCAGAGTGGGCCTCAGGAGTGTGGGGGTGTGTGGAAGAGGAGGTGCCGATGAGAGCAAGGGTGAGAAAGCAGATACTGCTAGGGACGAGAGATGCCTGGTGCTGTCCACTGGGGGAGCCTGTGCACCCAAATTCAGGCCGCTTCTGCTGGCCTAGGCCCCACCCACTGCCTGGGGCAAGTCTGCAGCTGTGAGACTAGGTAAAGTCACTTCTGATGGCTTCCTTTCCTAACAACCATGTATGTACCATGCTCACCAGACAGGGGCACTTCCCTCCCTTGGCCTGACTCCCAGGCTGGCATCCTCCAGCCCTCACAGGCCCTCCTTGTGCCAGCGAACCCCCTCGCTCCCCCGCCCCAGGAACGTCTGTGGCCCATGTGCCAGTCCTACAACAAAGACACACAAGCGTGGGCTTCCTGTTTCTATACCTGAGGACACTGGGACGTGGTGTGTATGACCTGTAGGAAGCTACATGCAGGAAGTGCTGGGCACTGCATGGCTCTGTTGATGCACCTGTTCAGGGCCTGAACTTGGAGCTGCCCGAGAACCTCCATCTGCAGCAGTGTCTCTCCTGGTGGTTGGGCTGCTGTGGGTGCTGGTTTGTTGGTCTCTCAGAGACCCAAGAGTGCACAGCTGTGCAGGCCACTGTGGGAGGCTATTGTAAGCACCATGTTGGCAAAGTCCTCAGTCATCCAACTTGGCTAACAGCACATCTGCACAGCTCTAATGGGGGTAGACACCCCCATTTAGACTGATGACAGCAGCGGTTCTCAACCGTCCTAATGCCGCGATGTATTTTCATTGATATAAAAGGGTCGCGACCCATAGATTAAGAACTGCTGGATTACAGGGAAAAATAAGACAACAAGACAAGGCACCCCTGGTCCTCAAATCACAACTTGGAGATCAGGAGCCATGGGCAGAGCAGAGCCAGGCACTGCAGACGCGGGCTGGGCTGACTGGAGGAAGCCCCAGGCCAGCTGGGGGCCCCTTTTGGCTCAGAGCTGCCATTGAAGCCACCCATGAGCCTATCCTGCTCAGTGGGGGGGGTCCAGTCTGAAGTAAAGAGGGACATGAGGGGACATGGAACCAAAGGTGACCCAGCAAAACTTTGTCCTGGAAGCAGAGGGGCTGTGCCAGGTATGGGAGCCAGACAGGGGCCTCTCTCGGCACTGGGCCGGCAGTGCCAGCCCACAGGGAAAGCTCTGCTCACGTTGCTGCATGGCCCCTGTGGGCCCTGTGCAGGGGTGGGGAAGGGCATTTTGGTTGGTGAGGCTGAGGGGCCTCTTGCCACCCCACTCCCTGGCAGCTGTGGCCATACATCTCAGGCCAGGGCCCCTGCCTGCAGCTCCCAGTTCCTCGGGGAACGTCCCAGAAGGCAGGAAACTCACGTGGGTCTCCCTCTCAGCGGCACGGTAGGTGAAAGGAGAACAGCAGGTTTCAGGCTTCTCTGAGCTTGTCCAGCCTGTCCTTTCCTGTCACTATGGTCACCAGAGGTGGTTCCAATAGGCTGCTTGCTCCAGGGCACCTCAGGAGGCCTCAGGAAGGCTGAGCCCTGAGGCGCTGACTGGCTCAGGTGTGAGTTGTTCTGTGGTGAGGCGAGGCTGGCTGGTCCCTGAGCCAGGGAAGGTCAGGGGAGGTCAGTGCAGAGACAGGGCAATCGGGGTAGTGCAGTGCGGGTACATGTCCTGTGACCCAGGACACAGGAAGCAGGCGGTAAGGGAGGCCCTCAGAAAATGGTGTGCAGGGCAGGCAAGCACGGACACGACCTCCAGAAATTCCAGGTTGGAGAGTATTTTTCATTAGTAGTTCTTTTAAAGTCTCCAGAGTTATTCTTGCAAAGACTATTTTATTTGCTCAAACTAAGGTATGAGGGTGCCTGAGGCCCAGAAGGGCAGACTGCAGTGCCTGGGGCAGCCGGGACAGATGCAGGCCAGGCTCAGCTTTGGGTTTGTTTCTGGAGACATTTGGAATAGTTGCTAAACCCCTCAATGATATGATTTGATTAGTCTTGTAAACAGCCCCTGTGGCCCGTCGTCGGGGGAGCCCACAGGAGCCTACTGGAGGAAGGCCCGGAGGAAGTCATTGTAGGAGATCTTGGAAGACAGCGTCTTGTCATAGTGCTCCAGGATGTGGAAGAACTCCTCCTCTGAGAGGTTGATGCTGTACTGCCTCAGGACCTGGAGGGCAGGGAAAGGGCATGGAGGCTCGTCTTTCAGGGGGCTGGGGGGCACGGCCCCCTCTCCCCAGGTACGCCCCCCTGCCATGTCACTGTCCCACTAGTGTTCTCTCTTTGTCCCTCTATCTCTGCACGTCTCTATGCCCGTCTGCTCTGCCTGGGTGGGAAGCAGCCCCCTAGGGCAGCCTCGTTACCAGCTGAGTGTGGAACAAGAAGAGACAGGAGGTTGTTACTTTTGTGTCCCCGAGGATAGCTGAGGCTGGTCAACATGTTCAGATCAGCTATGTGGACAGAGCGGAGGGGTTTGGAGGGGAGACCTGGCCACAGGCCTCAACGCGGGTGAGGCCGAGGAGCGCGGGGCCAGCAGGGGCAGGAACTCAGAGTGGCTGTGATGGGACAGCCATGCCTCTTGCAGCAGAGCTGCTGTGGCTCCCTCTTTCCTCCTCCCCCTCACAGAACCCTGGTGTTATCACAGCTGCTGTGTCCAGCCAACAACATTTCTTAGCCTCTCTTGACACTCAGTATATTCTGGCCAGTGAAACCTAAGTGTGAAAGTTATGTGGAACTTCTGAAAGCTTCCTTTAAAACAGTGGTTCTCAACCTGCAGGTCATGATCCACAGGAACTATACTAAAGGGCCGTGGCATTAGGAAGGTTGAGAACCACTGCTTTAAAAGCATGCCCTTTTTCTCTCTGCTGCCTGGAATGTGGATGTGATGCTGGGGCTCCAGCAGCCACCTTGGACCACAAGGTAACCCTGAGGAAGAAAAATGGAATCAAGGGGAGTGGAACAAAAATGTGGTCCTCAACAATTATTCAGCCAGCACCCCAGCTCCAGGCTGCCCATCTCTAGCCTTGTTTTATGTGGGAGAGAAACACATGTGCCCCCTTTGCCTAAGCTGCTGTCATTTTCCCCTGTTAAATGCAGAGGAAACAAATCCTATGAGGGAGGGTAGAGGCGGAACCACACTTATGGAGCATATTGCAAGGGTACAAGTCAAATCTGTCAAGTATAGAACATAAATGTCTTAACATAATAATCAAGTCAATGAGGCGAAAGCTATGTTGATTGGTTTGATGTAACCACATCGGATTGTATAAAAAGAAAATCAATACATTGTACCACACATATGCATAAATGTATTCATGATCTATGTGTATTTGACTCAATAAAAAAAATAAAATAAAAATTAGGTCCTAATTTCCTTTCTACCTTTTGTGTTATAATTGTTTTCTAAGAGAAGACTAGTAAGTGGGGCTAGAAGGCTGTGGGAAGTGGCAAAGGAAGCTGGGCCGTGGAGGGGACAGTTCCTTCCTCTGATAGGATGCTGTCTCCATTTCTAGTGAGGGTGTCAGAGGAGAATAACACACTGTCTTACCTTCTTTGCACAGAGAAAAAAGGAGAATCCTTGGCTGAGATTTATACTTGACCCCAAAGTAAAGAAGTATGAACATGAATGTGAGCTGGAGAACCATGCAGGGCATTTGTGAGGCTATGGGATAGGGTGAGGGGCAGGGACACATGTATTTACCACCCAGGGACAGATGACTAATGGTGGAGCCCAGTGTGTGCCATAGGGGCTGCACTGTCTCCTTGGGAGGTGTCATGGGTCAGAGATGCTCCTCTGAGTCTGTGGTGAGGCCCTGGGGGGAGCACCCAGCTGTGGGGCCGGGAGCAGGCCCAGGCCTAGCTAGGGCACCAAGCAGCAGTCGGTGCCTGGAGGGAAGCTGGGCTCAGGCATCGGCCTGGGGAGCTGGCCGTGTAGGTATGGAGCGTCCCACGGCCTCTAGAAAACTCTAGGAGGAGGACCGGGGGTCTGCAGGTGAATGGCAAGTGGGCTCAGCCCCTGATAATTTGGGCCTGCATAGGTGAGACCTGGGACAGCTGGTGGACATTGAGCCTTTGGCAGGGGACTGGACAGGCGCCCTTCTGAGCTTGTCTGGCCACTGGCGTTTGGCAACTGTGCCCTGCTCAGAGGCCCCAGATGTGCAGGGCGGTGCTCACCTTCCTGAAGTCGGCCACGTTCAGAAGCCCCGTCCCGGCCTCGTCGTAGGTCTTGAACGTGCGCCGCATCGGCCTCCAGCAGTGCATGATTTTGGGCTGAATACGCAGCAACGCGGAGTAAAAGGAAGACGTCTCAGCACCAGCTTCTTTCTAAAAACAAAACAAAACAAAAACAAGAAGGGGTGAGAAATAAGCTTTATGAATGGGGAGGATGGGTGGACTCTAGGGGAGCAGAGAGCCAGCTGTGGGGTGGTGGGCTTCCTCTGTCCCCCCTGTGCCCCGCTCTCCACTGGCTCTCTGTCTAGCATGAACTAGACATGTAAGCAGAAATACTTTTTTGTTTATTTTTGAGAAAGGGTCTTGGTCTAGCAACCCAGATAGAGTACTGTGGCGTCATCACAGCTCACAGCAAGTTCAAACTCCTGGCCTCAAGTGATCCTCCTGCCTCAGCCTCCTGAGTACCTGGAACTACAGGCGCCCACCACAACACCTGGCTAGTTTTCCTATTTTTAGCAGAAATGGGGTTTCCCTCTTGCTCAGGATGGTCTCAAACTCCTGAGCTTCAGCATCCTCCCACCTCGGCCTCCTAGAGTACTAGGATTACAGAAACAAGCTACTACCGGCCTAGGACTCTTAACAAAGATGCTGTCACTGCTTCTCTCACCATTACGAGTCTACGTGCAGGCTGTTTAAAATCATGAGCCCATTTCTATCTCCAGTCCCCTCCTCTGGCAACCTGGAAGGCAGGCAGGAACCCTGTCCCCATCTCACAGATTGGGAAACAAGAAGCTCAGCCTAGAAAGTTACCTGGGCTCTGACCCCAAAACAACTCACGCCTCACCACCTCCCTGAGAATGCAAGGAGAAGGCTGGGTACATGCTCAGTCAATTTCTATAGTTTGAGGGAAAGAAGAGATTTCAGTCTAGGTCTTCCAGTAGGTTATTACAATAAAGAGTGTTAAAAAAAAAACCCACAAGGTTGTAATTATATCTAGTAATTAGACAGTACACTACACTGTGATTATTTCATTTAGGTGCTATTAGATTGAAAGCAAGATCTTTTAGCGTGATTTAGCCCTAACACGTTGGAATATCACAGAGGTGAATTGTAGGTGATAATGTGTAACACACTTTGGGAAAGTTTAATTTTAACATGGCACTACACAAAACAAATTAGCACAGAGCTGCGTTGCTTTCATTTTTTACATCATTTAGCACCTATGATGGAAATTCCCCAGGTGGCCCCACTCTGTTAGCTGCCAATCTGCCCCTGCAGCTGATCTGCACACCGGGGAGGAGAGCCAGTCTCCCTCTCCCTCCCACACCCGGGTTTGCCCCGCAAGGCAGGGCGACAGTGGTGTCCGAGCTGGCTTCCCCAAAGGATGTCTTTCTGCTGCTGAGGGTTATAGAGAAAGCCTCTCTGTAGGCTTTCATTTATAGGAGGAAAATGAAACCACCCTTTCAGCTTCTCTGCAAGGGGACATGCAACCTAGATGCCACTTTTATGTTGGAAGCTGCTGGAGAGGGTGGGGGCTGCGACCAAGACCTCATAGGGGTCCTGCTCCCTTCTGGGAAAGCATCAGTCAGAGCAGGGGTCCCAGGAGGAAGGGCAGGATGAAGTAGTCTGAACCCCAGAGTGGCTCCTACAGTGGGGACGGGGGCCTACAGCCCCCTCAATTCACATATACACAACCTTAGTCTGACACAGAGCAGCTCCCCCCCCACCCCCGGCACACTTGGAAGACTGAGGGTGGGGCTGGGGCAGGTGTGGCCTCTGCACTGGGAGGGCCTGGCTATGCTTTTGTCCCAGGAGAAGCCCACCAGCCACCTTAGAACTCAAAGGACCTTCCTCTTCTTTCCAGAAGGGAAAACCAAGGCCCAGAAGGGAGTGGGAGGCCGGAGCTAGCAGGGACCTTGTAGGCCCTGCGGTCTTCATGCCCCTCCAGCTGTGTTGTTTCTGGGCCCAATGAAGATCTAACAAGCACAGCCTTTTTTCTATTCACAGAACTGAGCTAGCAGAAACGTCTTACTTTTACCATTCTTGTCCCCATGAACTTGGCCTAAGCCTTCAATGCTAGTGGCTGCTTATTGAATCTAGCACCTACATGAAGATGGCCCCTCTGTGTGCACAGAATGAGAAACCCTGCAGTGAGCTTTCTGCCTGGCCCTACTCACCTGCTCTGGACTAACCACTCTCTCCCCATTTCCTCCAGACAGGTGAGGTGGACAATATATGGCAGGTGGCCACTATCTGGGGTCTGCCTTGCCTTTTGGTCCCTCCAGCTGAGTCAAAGGTAGCTGGAATCAGCTGTGTTTGTTTCCCAGACTGGCAACGCCAATTGTCCTTATTTAATTCAACAATAACTTAATCCAATATTTTCCGATGATGGAATCAAAGCATTAGAATAACATCTTTTGGCTGCATGTTTTGGAAAGGCTGGAGTGAGGTGGGTCAGTGAAAACGTGATTGCACTGAGTGTGGATTTCAATTACAAAATTGCAGATGAAAGGCAAAAATGCAGAAGAATTGTGCCCTCTGGTTGCTCTTTTAAGTGTCTGTAAGTTCCTCTTTGAAGAATCAGAAAGAGAAAATTGTGGACAATGCATCTACAGTGTCTTACGGAGTTTATGTTGGAATCGTAACAGGAGACTCCAACCTCCTGCCCCGCACTCAGAGAAGAGGGTCTGGCCTGAATCCAGTGGCTGACGACCCCACCCCCACCCCTGCTCTGCCTTTTTAGGTGACAGACCAGTCACGGCTCCCAGGGTGGCTAGACTGCTAGTCACAGGGACGCTCTGGGAAGAGCCATGCTAACCAGGTGTCCACCCTCTGAATGAATTGGGGAATGCGGGGTCCAGGCTACTGGTTCCATGTGGGTCTCCAGCCCCTTCTAGGGTTCCAGAAGGAGAGAAAGGAAATCTTTGAGTTCCTTCCAAAAAAGTAAATTTTTATGCTGTTCTTGATGTCTCCAAAGCCTGGTAGAGGCCTTATCTTTACTCAGAGCCCTTGCCTCCCAGGTGTGAGCCCCCTGACATAGGGTGTGGGCTCCGGGCCCCCAATAGCCCATGGTTCTGTTAGGCTGGTCTTGAACAGCCTGCCACTGTACAGGCTTCTAAGTCTGCAGTCCCTGGGCTGGGCTGTGGACCAGCCCTGGTCCCTGGCCTGTTAGGAACCAGTCCACGCAGCAGGTGAGCAGAGCGCCATCTGTGTTGACAGCCGCTCCCCACCCCTTGCACCAGTGTCTGAGCTCCACCTCCAGTCAGAGCAGCAGTGGCCGTACATTCTCAGAGTAGTGCGGACCCGACTGTAACCTGCACACACAGGAGGCATCTAGGTGGTGTTTTCCTTATGAGAATCTAATCCCCGATGACCTGAGGTGGAGCCGAGGCAGTGCTGCCAGAGCTGGGGAGCGGCTGCAACCACAGACCATCATTAGCAGGGGGGTCTGACTGCACAGAGGCCATAATAAATCAGTTGTTTACAGACTCACATCAAAACCCCCATCCATGGAAAAATTGTCTTCTGTGAAACTGGTCCTAGTGCCAAAATGGTAGGGGGCCTCTGATCTGAGTGACAGAGAGGATGCATGACAAAGTCTTGCTTGACTTTGTGTGTACAGAAAACATCTGAGCAAAGTTTGGGGACATCTGACAGAGGAGTCCTGGCTGGGGCAGAGTCCCTGGAGCCCACTTTCCTGTGAGCCCCTTTAGCCCCACCCTCTGCGTACCATTTTGTTTGCGTTCTGGATTTTCAGCCTCTGCAGCAGGGAGGTTTCCTTTGCTTTCAACATGAGGACACAGCTCTGAATGAAGTCAGGGTATGCAAACTTTCCGTTGTTCCTCAGGTCATACTTCACCATGAGCTGGTGACACTCCTCTTTGCTTATGTCCAGGTCGAACTTCTCCACAAGAGCTAAAGACAAAAGTGGCGATTCAAATGGTGGGATTCATTCATCCCTTCACTCATTCACTCCACACCTGTCGAGCCTCCTCGGCTGCTTCAGGCCCTGGTGTTGTCCTTGCTTCCGAGAACGCACGGTTGGGGGTGACGTATACAGAAACAGGACCCAGGGAGGACACTGAGTCCTGCTGCCCCCACCCTCCTGGGTTTGATGGTCACAGCGTATGGACAGAGACTGGGAGCAACAGGTAAAGAACAGAGAGGAGGCACGGCAGCAGGGGAGGGTCCACGAGCCAGGTGCGGGCCTGCTGTGGGGGGCTGCAAACTTGGCCTCTACCATGTGTTTTTTTTTTTTTTGAGACAGAGCTTCAAGCTGTCACCCTGGATAGAGTGCTGTGGCATCACAGCTCACAGCAACCTCCAATTCCTAGGCTCAAGCGAGTCTCCTGCCTCCGCCTCCCAAGTAGCTGAGACCACAGGTGCCCGCCACAACGCCTGGCCATTTTTTGGTAGCAGCCGTCATTGTTTGGCGGGCTGGGGCTGGATTCGAACCCGCCAGCTCAGGTGGCTGGCGCCTTAGCCCACTGAGCCCCAGGTGCTGAGCCTCTACCATGCGTTTTTTTCACTGGGCTCCAGATACATGCTGTTGAGAGTCTGTTTGGGTAGTGAATTTGTATGTTTTGAGCTTTCATTCCAAAGATAACAATCACTGATGCCTCAGTATATGCAGTATACTCCAGATGCGAGGACCACCCTTAAGAGACAGCTACTGTGCCATCTTGGGGTTTGGGCCTGGCTCTCGGAATGGGCTTATGTTGAACCACAGTGGGCATCTTCCTGGCTGCCACGAGAGTGGCACATTTTTTTTTTTTTTGATACAGAGCCTCTGTCACCCTGTGTAGAGTGCTGTAACATCATAGCTCACAGCAATCTCAGACTTTTGGACTCAAGGGGTCCTCTTGCCTCAGCCTCCCAAGTAGCTGGGACCATAGATGCCTGCCACAATGCCTGGCTATTTGTAGAGACAGGGTCTTGCTCTTGCTTAGGCTGGTCTTGACCTCCTGAGTTCAAGCAATCGCCTGCCTGGGCCTCCCACAGTGCTAGGATTACAGCTGTGAGCCACCACACCCAGCCCTAAGGCTGGCACATCTTAACATCGAAATAGCAACGTTCGCCTGTGCTCTGCATGGGCACTCGTGCTGAGTTCTCTTGCTGGTTTATAAAGACAACACTTCTTTTACAGTGATAACTCATAATTGAAAGAGTCTTATGTAGGATGAGATATTTGTTTTAATTTATTAAACTGAGACTTTGATTTGACATCGTGAAAGAACAAAGTGTGAAGGAGTGTAATACGTTGTTAGTTACTGAGGCTAAGCAGGAAAACAGAGGAAACAGACTTCCCACAAGGGCCACTGCAAACCCAGTCAGGGCCAGGAGCAGCGTGCATGGCGCATGAGCAGAGCTGGCTTTGCCCTCGCATGGAGGGGACAGCTGCAGACCCTGGGGCCCACCAGGGCACAGCACAGCTGGAGGTCTGGGAGCCCATAGGAAACCGCCCTCTCAGTACCTCCAGTGTTCTGAATTACAGAGGCCATCAATGTCAGGTAGAAAATACAGAATGACTTTGGAAGATTAATCCGTTTTATTTTACGGTATTGAATTTTGGATGCACTACTGAAGTCTGCCAAGCTTAACAGAATCATAGGCTGGCGGCTTAAATGAGCTCATAGTTAAAAATAAAATAGTAATAACAATGAGGATAATATCACAAGTTAAGGTTTATCATGGTCAAACTCCAGAAAACTAACTAAAAAATCAAGTGGAATGCAAATGTATATCACAACCAAAATGGGTGTTCTGCTTTCAGCATAACATGTCACATTAAATTGGTCTAACATTTGATTATTACCAATTTATTATTTTTCATATTTAATGTACACTTTTTTTTTAATAGGAGCTAACTTAGAAAGATATACCTTGTTTTATTTGTACATTTTAGCCATGGTTATTGTAAAAGTAGCTCGTATGAATGTTGGAGGTTCTCAAGGAAAACATATTTCTTTAAAAGATATCTGTATGTGGCTGGGCACAGTGGCTCACATCTGTAATTCCAGCACTCTAGGAGTTTGAGGCAGGTGGATTGAGCTCAGGAGTTGGAAACCAGCCAGAGCAAGAGCAAGGCCTGGTCTCTACTAAAAATAGAAAAACTACCTGGGTGTTGTGGCGGACGCCTGTAGTCCCAGCTACTCGGGAGGCTGAGGCAAGAGAATCACTTGAGCCCAAGAGTCTGAAGTTGCTGTGAGCTGTGATGCCACCGCATTCTATGCATGGTGACCAAGTGATACTCTGTCTCAAAAAAAGAAAAAGGAAAGAAAAGAAAAAGAAAGTGAAATGACAACCCATCAAATGGAGGGATATTTTTGCAAATCATAGATCTGATAAAGATTAAATATATCAATTATACATATATAGAATTCCTACAACTTGGCACTAAACAAATCCCAAACAACCAACTCAATGAAAAAACGGGCAAAGGCCGGGTGTGGTGGCTGACCTCTAATCCTAGCACTCTGGGAGGCTGAGGTGGGCAGATCCTTTGAGCTCAGTTAATTGGAAGTCCGCCTGAGCAAGAGCAAGACCTCATCTCTACTAAAAGTGGAAAAATTAGCCAGACTTAGTGGTGGGTGCCTATAGTCCCAGCTACTCGGGAGGCTGAGGTAAGAGGATGACTTGAGCCCAGGAGTTTGAGGTTGCTGTGAGCTGTGATGCGATGGCACTCTACCCAGGGTGACAGAGTGAGACTCTGTCTCAGAAATAAAGGTGTCTGTGTATTAGTGAGGAAGAGGAAGGCCTAAGAAGCAGAGGAATGACCTGGTCAGACATATTTTCCTGTAATGACAATGTTACATCAACAGCATGAAGCAATTAGTTAAAGTACAACTCAACTAGTTTAATTTTTTAAATTGATCAAACTGATAGATGTTGAAAAACTGATGGTAGGGAGTAGATGTTGCCAGGAGTGGAGCCCCAGGATCACAGGGTGGGGGGACAGAGTGTCCCCACCTCCTCTGCCATCAGAGTGTGTGAGCGTTTGCACTGCGCACTGCGCAGCCAGGTCTGTGGTCTCTAAATGCTCAAGGCAGTGGCGTGTGGATTTGATCATGCAGATGTGCACCTGCTTGGTGGCTTAGGAGACTTCTGTGCAGCCTGCACCTCGACCCAGAAGCACCCAGCTGGTGTCCGGTTCTGTACCACCCCCTCACCCCCACCCTGGGGTGTGGGTCGGTGCCCAGTGGGAAGGGCCTCTTGGCACAGAGCACGACCATGCATTATCACCAGGACAGAACAGACACAAACCCAGGAACTCTGCCGCGGTGATCTCCCCGTGTCTGTTCAGGTCCTTTTCTTTGCATTCCTTCAGGAGCTGCCGCCAGCAGCCCTGGATTTTCCTCCTGAGCTTGCTCTCTATGGGCTCGCAGTTCTGTAAGGGGAGAGCGCTCGGGGACGCCATCGCACTCGCTGGAGTCTAGGGGGAAAGAGAAGAAAATCGGCTTTATCCTGGAGATTTAAAATGGAGGTAATGAGGAAACTTACAGATAGGATTCAGGTTTTGAGGTTCACAATTTTCCAGGCAATATTAGGGCAGAAATAAAATGAAAAATAAAACATAGATAGTAATTTTACGATTTACTGTTTACTTCCGTCAGTGGGCTGTATGTATTTGTGCCGAAACATAATAACCAAAATAGTTTTGAAAATGAGTATATAGCCAAAGTTCAGACATACAAAGATGCATTTAAATGTGTCACTGGTATGTGTGTGTGTGTATAAGTGACAATGGCATATTTTTCACTAGAGGAAGAGTTTTAGCAAAGAAAAGAATTTACCTCCTGTCATTTGCATAAAGCACAAAGCCTGTAAACATTCACAGAATATCTGTTATTTTGAAATTATGTGGACCAAGAATGAGGCTGTTCTTTGCTTTATTATATTTTCCACTGAAAGCTAGAGAGTGAGTTTAATCTCACCCAGACTTTCCCCCGATGGCCTTCTCCATACCTGGTCTCTGAACCCAGTTATTTGCCCAACTCAGTTGGACTCCAGGTCTTTCTTCCAAATCCTGAGCCTTCTGTTGCAAGGTTGGTAACTATGTCCGCCAGTTGCTCAGACCA
Source organism: Arctocebus calabarensis (assembly GCA_963573935.1). NCBI lineage: Eukaryota > Metazoa > Chordata > Mammalia > Primates > Lorisidae > Arctocebus > Arctocebus calabarensis. The sequence goes on from CAUYON010017420.1 coordinate 43,087, forward strand.
GAGCTTAGACGCCTCCCTGAATGTCCCCTCTCCCTCTTACCCCACCTCTAGTCCATCAGGGCCCACGCGCTATCGGGAGGATCCAGCCAGAGTCTGACCTCTGTGCATCAGCTCCCCACCCTTACTCTGCTCCTGGCCACCAGAGATGGCCTCTGCCGGACCTCACGGCCTCCCTGCTCCTCACAGGTCATATCCCCTCAGCATCCAGAGGTGTCTTTAAAGAGTCCCTCAGGTCATGTCATTCCACTGCCCCTTTGAGTGAGTGCCAATTTTCTCCCAGGGGCTGGTCAGGCCTGTGTGCGTGTCCTGAGGCTGCTGTAACAGGTCACCACAAGCTCAGTGGCTTAAAAACCACACAGCTTTAACATCTTACAGCTCTGGAGGCCAGACGCCTGACCTGAGTGTCCCTGGTGTCCAGGGCTATAGGGCAGAGTCCATTTCTCTGCCTTTCCAGTATGGAGGCGCCCATACTCCTGGCTTGTGGTCCCCTCCTCCCTCTTCAAAGCTAGCAAGGTGGGGTCTCTAACACTGACCCGTCTGCCTTCAGATCCCCATTTACAAACCTTTGTGACCACTCAAAGCCTGCCTGGTACTTAGGATACCTTTCCTGTCCACAGCCCCGCTGACGGGCAGCCTCGATTCCATCTGCTGCCTTTGGACGGGTTCACGGGCACCCACACATCTGGCAGCGCCTGCCCCCTCATTCTGCTCTGTGTACCACCCTTAGCTTAGTAAACACCTATCTGCTCCTCGGGAGCAGGGCCTTCATCTGTGCCCAGCGCAGCGCGGGTCTGCAGCGAGTGTGTGTGGAATGAGCAGGGGCCCCAGGAGGCCGCCTCTGGGTGTCACCAGGCTCTAACACAGCGAGGGCGGCACCCGAGGGGTGTAATCTCAACACCCTTTCCAGAAGGCACTGTCATCCCTCCTCACAGACAAGGGAAGCGCCTCAGCGAGCCCAAGGCTCAATTAGACGGGCCTGGTCTTGACATTGCTCTCTCCGTGTCCACCTGAGGACCAAGAGCCCACGAGACGTGGCTTAGAGTCTCACTGCCTTCTCCTGTGAGGCGGGGGCGATGACACTTCCCTCTGGGGCTGTGGCCGCGCAGTGTGGGGCACTTGCTCTCCCACCCAGAGATGCCAGGAGGAGCCCCGTGGAGATTCACCTTCTGTCCTGCCTCCCTTCCACCTCATACCCTCTTTCTTCTTCTCTCTTACCTCCTCCCCCTCTTCCCACGCCTCCTGCCCCCTCCCTCACACTGCTCCCAGGGCAGCAGATGCTCCAGTCCAGTGTCCCCACCCCAGGCTCACCCCCCTCCTGTCCACTGGGACTTGAGGGTTTGGCATGAGGCGCATGCAGCCTTGAAGGGAGGCAGAACTCACACAGGGGTGACTCCGGGACTTGAGCCCCGCTCTCGGGTCCTGAGAAGGTGCTGACGACATGGCAGATCTGGCCCTCTCAGAGAGTTCCGGAACGCTGCTCCCCCTCTGAGCCTCGGCGGAGTCGCCGGCGGCTGGTGGCGTTGCTGGCCTGTCGGAGCTGAACCTGCACAGGAAGTCCAGGCAGCGCAGCCTGCCCTTGGTGTTGACTGGCATCTCGTTCCAGAGCCTGTTGAACTGGTGGAGAAGCAGAGTCGGTTCCCTGTCAGTGCACGCCCAGGGGGAAGCCACCTGTCCTGCCGGGAAGTGGCTGGGGAGGGCAGGAGGGCACTCACAGGAGCTGGCTGGGTCCAGGCCATGTCGAGAAAGAAATTAAAAAAGACAAAAGCCTATTTGGCCTCCACTTGGTGGAAGCCTCCGGAAGCTGCAAAAGCAAAGACAGGATTATTCATGGCTTCGGCAGGACATTTTTTAATTGAATTGGGCCTTCCGTGAGCACTTTAAGGCCATTAAATCTTGTGATTAGTCACAGAGCCTGAGCTGCAGTGTATACGAACATTTGGGAGAAAATGAAATCAAAGCCCGGGCGCACCTTCGTCCCAGGGAGGCCCAGTCACGCTCATTCCTCATCCTTGCAGGCACACCTGACTTCTGTGACAGCTCACCAGGTAACCAGCCCTCAGCCACTGCATGTGCATCCACAATTTATTTTACCCTAAGGGCAAAGAATGTCTTCCCACAAGATGAAAAGGGAGGCATTTGGAAAACTGGGGAGAAGTTTATGGCTTTGCATTGTTGTGGTCTGACACCACAGACTGTAGCAAAACCACAGGCCCTGCACAGATAGACCAAAATGACTCAGTGCATCCTAAATGAGCCACTTCTGACGACTGGAGGGCTTTCAGGGAGCCAAGAAGAATGGGGCTTACTTCCAATTTGATTTTATGGACATTCCCTGAAGCCCAAGGGCAGCTGCAACACCACTGGCAGGAGAGGCCTCCGGGCTCCAGGGGTCCAGGGAAGCTCAAACCCCATCCAGCCCTTCCCTTCTCACTTCTTCTCCTTGAAGCCTGGTCTTTGCCAGAAACTGAGTTTGCTTCTGGGACTCCACTGGGGTTTTCCAAAAGCAAATTAAAAGGGACCAGCTCAGGCTGTATTTGAATTCCTTGAAATGAAGTAGTAAGGGTTGTGGAAGAGAAGGAAATGTTCTAGGTCCTGAAAAGGCAAAAAGGTTTAGCCTGGGACAACACTCTCCACTTATTTATTTGCATTTTGTTTAGAGATACTAAACATTTGTAGGACGCTACAAGGATAGTAAAGAGAGAGCTCCAGGACCCTTTATCCCGATTCCATTAAGGTTACATCTTATGTAGCACACCAATCCCAGGGATTGACTAAGGCACAGTGTGTGGGAAGCTTGTCATTTGACAATTCATTGACATAATTCAATTCATGTTGATTTAACTTTGATCAAGGAGGAGAAACTGGGCGGGGGGCGGGGGGGGGTGGTAGGGCGGAGCAAGATTGCATATCAGAGGGATCATTCAGCGGAGATCGCCTAGAACAGTGGTTCTCAATCTTCCTAATGCCGTGACCCTTTAATACAGTTCCTCATGTTGTGGTGACCCCTAACCATAAAATTATTTTCGTTGCTACTTCATAACTGTAATTTGCTACTGTTATGAATCGTAATGTGAATATCTGATATGCAGGATGTATTTAGGCGACCCCTAGGTTGAGAACCGCTGTCCGAGAATGACTGGGGAAAAAGAGAGAACTCAGCCATTCTTAGCACAGAGATCTTACCAGAGTCATAGCTTAGGGGCACGGGCAGGAGATGGTGAACTGGATGCAGATATGATCTGGAGTGGTGGAAATCTGATGAATTAAGCAAGTGATTACAACTGGATGGGATAGCTGCCCCCCACAGAGGCCTGGGATGGGAGGAAGCCTTTCCAGAGCTTTTAGCTGTTAGAGGACGCTGTGCATTGAGTGGAAAGCCAGGCAGACAGGATAGACTTGAAGGGTATACAGCAACTAGATTGAATGTCAGTCGAACTGGATTTGCCATAGGTTTGGTGCCTGGCGAAGCAGCCATACTGAGATGGTCTCGGTGGCCAGGCGGCTGCCATTGTGAGACGGTCATGAGAAGGTCTTAGCAGGGGCTTACGCACAGCTGTCCCTCTCTTGGGACAGGCTGAGGAAGTCTCACACCCCCTGGGAACTGTGAGACCTGCCCACACCAGGCCCGCACCAGACCCGCACCAGGCCCGTACCAGGCCCACACCTGGCCCACACCAGGCCCACACCAGACCCGCACCAGGCCCACAGGCCTCTCCTCTGGCATCTCAGGTTGGGACATTCCTGTCTCCAAGCCGGACCTCGAGTTTTCCAGTTTCCCCCACTCTGGGCCCTGGGTGCACTCGCCCACCACTTGGTTTTGCCCTGCCCGTCCTCCCACCTAAGTCCCTGCTTCCCTCCTGAGCGAAGCTGTGATTCCACACAACTACTTGCTCATTCTTGCTCGACCCTCACAGGCCCCTCCCTGCACCAAGCTCACCAGCAGGGCTCCCACGGTAACCAGGGTTCTCTCCACCCTTCCCTGTTCTCCATGGTCACTACTCCAAGCCATTTCCTTTCCCTAAATACCCAGTGTGGCCCCTTCACTCTCAGCTGATAATCTCATCTCATATTTCATAGAGAAAACACCCATTACATCAAATTACCTGCCTCTGTGCCCCCACCCCATAGCTACAGGACGAAGGTCTCTGCTCCCATTTGAGGCCACCCCTCCTCCTGTCTCCGGGTATGTTCCCCTGTAGCCTGCCTGGGAAGAAAAGATACAACCCCCAGAACCGTGGAAGGAGGCAGGCAGGTCTCCCTGTATGTCAGCTTGGTGACAGAGGTATTTGGGTCCATGTCCTATGTCCTTAGCACCACAGACACTGAACTCCTCCATGAGGTAGTGGCAGTGGGTGTCTTTTGGAAGAGCCCCATGGTGGGGTTGGGTCTGTTCTAGCTCCTCTTGCCTGTGGGGCATCTTCCTTGGTCCCCCAACCCTACCAGAGTTTCTGTAAGATCCTAACACCCTTAAAAAATCTCTTTCTGCTTGAACTGGCCTGAGCTAAGAGTGCTGAACAATTCACAAAAGCAACAAAAGATGTCTACAAATAAATCACAAATTAAAAAAAAAGATACTCATGGGCGGTGCCTGTGGCTCAAAGGAGTAGGGCGCTGGCCCCATATGCTGGAGGTGGTGGGTTCAAACCCAGCTCTGGCCAAAAACTGCAAAAAAAAAAAAAAAAAAAAAAAAAATTCCTCATGATCTTTTCGGCCATGACATGATACAGATGGAAACCAACCACAAAAGATCCTACCTAGAAAATGAAAACTTCCCTACTAAACGGCTTAGCGAGGTCTCAGGCATTATGGCAATCTAGACAGCCTAATAAGCCTTCATTCACAAAACACCCAGCTCCTGGATAAATATTCTTGAAAAAATACTTTTAAGTTCAATATGGAGCCTACAAGGAAGTACAGGAAAGTTTAATGGCCAGGAAACCTGCTGACCCCAATGGTAGACGAGAGCCGATCCAAGGGGGTCTTAAGGGACAGGCTGGAACCGCAGGTCCCTGCACAGGGAGCTGTGTCACCTGCCGGGCCCTTCTGACTATACTGCAGGCTGGACACAGGCCTTTCCTACAGTCTGGGGTCTGTGGGGGTCTGAATCCACTCCAGCGTCTCCAAGATGGAGGAGCTAGCGCAGCGCCAGGCTGTGGCATCCTCGGCACTCAGAAGAAGGCAACACAAATCATGGTGTTGAACACCATCCTCAGTGCAGGCCCCTCAGGATTCCCCCAGATTAAGTTCAGCCAAATACAAGCTCTCCATGAAATAAAAATCCCTAAAAACACGAAAAGGCAAGTCACCACGAGCGTGAGTTGGCAAAAACAAGCTAAGCCAGATTTAGCCTTCAGATATCAGAATTATTTGCTGGGGAATATAACACGATCATATGTAAAACAGTTAAAGAAGTAAGCACTGGCATAAAAATGAACAAAAAGCAATCTACAAAATAGCTAAAGGAATAAACATGGACCTTCAAAATCAGCAAGGGAGGATACCATCAAAATTGATGAGACAGATTTTCAATGATAGATAAATAGAATTCCTTGAAATAAAAATATAATCATTGAAGAAATTTTGGACAATCACTGTATAGATTAAACAACAGATTAGAGGCAGTTGACGAGAGAACTGACAAACTTGAAGATAGACTGGAACAGGGGTTCTCAAACTTTAGTGCATCAGACTCACCAGGAGAGCTTTACACGCAGCTCGCTGGGCCCTGCCCACAGAGCTTCTGACTCTGGAGGTGTGATTTGCAGAATACGGACAAGACACCAGCTTGAAAGCAACATCAGTGAGAGCCAGAAGAGTAGAATGATTTTTTTTTTTTTTTTTTAGGAATTGAGAGAAAATTTCTGTCAATTTAAACTTCTCTATTTCATGAAGAAAGAAAATGATCTCAGAAGGAAGGTCTAAGATGTAAAGGATATGGAAGATAACAAGTAAATACCAGCTATCTAAAATATATCAGTCTAGGGGTTAGTTTGTAGAGAAAAAAATAATAAGATAGATAGATCTAAAATATTAAACAGAAATGACCTATGGGGAAAATCAGAGTTACAGCAATTAACTGTAATAATTAATATACAAGAACATGTAATAATTAACATACAAGGATATGCCTTTGTATGCCCAGAGAACACTGAAAATACTGCTGAACTTACTAGCCATGTATTAGTTAAAAGAACAGAAATGGATATATAACTTCCAAAAAACATTGAAGGAAAAAGGAATTTTAAAAAACTCATTTAATAGGCTCGGTGCCTGTGGCTCAGCGGGCTAAGGCACCAGCCACGTACACCTGAGCTGGCGGGTTCGAATCCAGCCCCTGGGCCTGCCAAACAACAATGACGGCTGCAACCAAAAAATGGTCGGGCGTTGTGGCGGGCACCTGTGGTCCCAGCTACTTGGGAGGTGGAGGCAGGAGACTCGCTTGAGCCCAGGAATTGGAGGTTGTTATGAGCTGTGATGCCATGGCACTCTATCCAGGGTGACAGCTTGAGGCTCTGTCTCAAAAAAAAAAAAAAAACCTCATTTAATAGACAATAAGAAAGGTTTTAAAAACAATAAAAAGAGGTGAATATTGAATGGAAAGCACAATATTAGATGATGGAAATAAATCCATATATATCAGTAATCATAATAAATGTAACTGGATCAAAAATCCACATAAATAAAAGAGATGATTAGCCTGGATTTATAAAAAATCACTTATATGCTGCTTATAATACATATACACAAAATATAAATCACAGATGGGCCAAAGATTTTTTTTTTTTTAAAGACAGAGTCTCACTTTGTTGCCCAGGGTAGAGTGCTATAGCGTCACACAGCTCACAGCAACCTCCAGCTCCTGTGCTTAGGTAATTCTCTTTCATCAGCCTCCCCAGAAGCTGGGACTACAGGCGCCCGCCACAACGCCCGGCTATTTTTTTGTTGCAGTTTGGCCAGGGCTGGGTTTGAACCTGCCACCCTTGGTATATGGGGCTGGTGTCCTACCCACTGAGCCATAGGCGCTGCCCACATTGTTTTTTTTTTAAGTTAGAAATAGATGTACCATAAATTTAAAAAAGCTCGGATAGTTATATCACATAAAATAGACTTTAAGCCACAAACTAATTTTGGAAATAAACAAGGATATTACATGATGATACAGAGTTCAATTCATTAGGAGGATATAATAGCTTTAAATCTGTACATACTTAAAAAAACCTTCGGGCAGTGCCTGTGGCTGAAGGAGTAGGGTGCTGGCCCCATATACCGGAGGTGGTGGGTTCAAACCCAGCCCTGGCTGAAAACTGCAAAAAAAAAAACCTAACCTTGAACATGAACATACACACACACACACACACACACACACACACAGGCACACACACGCATATATATATATATAAAATAAAATTAGACATAATTATAAGAATTTGGTAAATCTACCATTACAGTGGGAAATGTTAATATGCCTCTCAGTGATTGAAGGACCAAACAGACACATAGGATAAAAATTCACTGAAGGACAGAAATAACAAGCTTGTTTTGATCAATATATGTAGGACCCTTCATGCAGCCACTAGAGGCTGTGCTTCCCCTTTATCCACAAACAAAACATGCATAAAATATGACCTCACATCAGATCTCAACATACTTCCAAGAAGATATGGGATTATATTATTTTATCTAATTAAAATGGAGTTAATCTATAAGTTAATAGCTTAAAAAAAATTGGGAACAAAAAAAAAATCACATTCCTAAATGTTTTATGGTTCAAAGGAATCAAAATGGAAATAAGAGCTATAGCGAACCAAATTATAATTTTAAAATTACATCTCAAAACTTGGATGCAGCTAAAGTGGTAATTAGAAGGAAATATATACTTTTAAGTCCTCATTAAGATAGGAAGAATAGCTGAAATTAAAAAGCTATGTCTAACTTCAGCTAAAGCAGAAGGAATAAGATAATTAAGGATAAAACAGCAAAAATTAATAAAACAGAAAAGTGATATAATAATAGAATCAATAAAAATCAGAAGTTGATTCTTTGAAATGACTACTAAAACAGGCAAATTCTGGCAAGAGTAAGCCAGGGGAAAAATAATATTAGAAAAAGGAAGTGTAACTAGAGATTTAGCAGAGATTAAAAAGAGGATATTATCAACAATTCTAAGCTAGTATATTTGAAAACTTAAGAGAAAAATGGGCAAAATCCTGTCACTAAAAAAAAAGCCACTAGTCTGACAAAAAGTAGAAAGTCTAAATAGCTCTCCAACCCTAAAAGAAACATAATTAACATTTACACAATCTTCACTGGGCCCAGATGGTCTTTCTACTCAAAGTTCAATAAGTCGGAAATTCCAATCTTACCCAAACTCTTCTGAAAAAACAGAAAAAATGGATTAACCCCAAATTCCATCTACAAAGCTAGTGTCATATTGATATCAAAGCCAGACACAGAAAACATGAGCAAGAGAAAATATCAGATTAATGTCATAATCATGGATGCAAATTATACGCAAAAAACTTACCAACTGAATCCTGCATTGTAAAAACCCTTTTAATATATCATGCCAAATTTGGCTTATACCAGGAATTTAAGTTTAATTTAAAATGAGAAAGTCTTCTAAGCCCATATTTTAATTTCTGAATAATGCTATAAAGGCATTTTAATGTTTTTCTTTTAAATTAGCTATTAATTGTAGAATTGACTATGACATTAAAAAAACTAAAATGTATTAACAAAATAAAATGAGAAAGTCCATTAATGTAATGCACTATATTAAGAAATCAAAACAATAAGAAAAGCTATAGCTCAATAGATATAGGGAAAGCATTGGATAAAATTCAACATCTGTTCACTGTTAACAGCTCTTAGCAAAATAGTAATAAAGGGAATTTTATATTTGATAAAGAATATCTATAAAAATATATCAAGAAAACATATTTAATCTTAAAAATTTAAAAACATCTCTTAAAATCAAGGACAAAACAAGAAGACCCACTATGTATCACAGCTTCTATTTAACATCGGACTGAAGGTTCTAGACACTGCAATAGGGCAAGAATAAGAACTAGGAGCTACTGAGATTAGAAAAGAAACTCGGACTGCCACTACTTACAGATATTATTTGAGTATAATATCTACAATCAAAATTAACTACCGAAAAATTTTTAGAGTTAATGAGAGAATTTAGCAAGGTGGAGACACCAGTAACAGAAAGTATAATGTAACAAAACAGCATTAGAAATATTACAATAAAAATATAAAGAACTTAAGGATGCAAAAGTCCTCTTGGCAGAAAATTACGGCACTAAATTAAAGACAGGAAGGAAAACCTATATGGAGATTGGTAGAACACGTTGGTAGATAAGAAGGCTTGATACAGAGATGATTTCATTTCTCCCTAAAGAGATACAATGATTTAATGTAAATTTAATAAAAATTTCAACAGAGTTCTTTGTGAAAATTGGCCAGATGGTCCTAAAATGTCCACAGAAAGCAAGAGGCTCAGGCTCGACGCCTGTAGCTCAAGTGGCTAAGGTGCCAGCCACATACACTAGAGCTGGCAGGTTAAATTTCTATCTCTGAAGATTCAAAATTATCACTAAAAGGAAAACTCCGTAATTGGTATTATTAAAGTACAGTTATAGGCTCGGTGCCTGTGGCTCAACCGGCTAAGGCGCCAGCCACGTACACCTGAGCTAGCAGGTTCAAATCTAGTCCGGGCCTGCCAAACAACAATGACAGCTGCAACCAAAAAATAGCCGGGCGTTGTGGCGGGCGCCTGTAGTCCCAGCTACTTGGGAGGCTGAGGCAAGAGAATCGCTTAAGCCCAGGAGTTGGAGGTTGCTGTGAGCTGTGATATCATAGCACTCTACTGAGGGTGACTGCTTGAGACTCTGTCTAAAAAAAAAAAAAAAGAAAGAAAGAGGCTCAGCTTAAGGCAGACAGTCTTGAAGAACAGTGAACCGGGAGGGTCTGCCCCACCTAATAGTGGGACACAGAAAAGTTACAGTAATTTAGATATAGCGACATTAATAGAAGAACAGAAAAAAAGACCCATAGAACAGAACAAAGTCCAGAGGCAGACCCATACATAGGAAGCTCAGTGAAGAAGGCACATAATGCAAAAAATGGTGTTGGGAGAACTGTTCATCCATATGGAAAAATTTGTGGAGTCTTATCTCTTACAAATAAGAGATAAGAAGAGATAAGAAGAAAAGTGTATTCTAGGTATCAAAGTGCAAAGTATAAAACTTAAAAACTTGTAGAACAGAATCAAGGTTAGGTCTGTGGCCACACCATCCTGAACAAGCCTGATCTCAGAAGCTAAGCCGGGTCAGGCCTAGCTAGTTCTCGGATGGAAGAAAACAAGTTGCTATCTTGGGGATAAGTAAGGCTTTCTCAGCCTGAGCACACGATGGAGATGGTAAATGAGGAGATGGATATACTTGATCACATTAATTAAGGTGGAGGGGGGTTCATCGGAGGACACACACACACAGACAGCTGCTCCCTGTCCTTCTCGATTCGCGGCCGCTCAGTCTCTTTTTCTGGTCTCTCCCTGACCTTTGAACATAGGGAGGCCCAGGATCCACCTATATTCCTGCCACTTAAACTACTCCCCAAGGGCTCGGGGCACCCAGTCGGGCTCTTCCCTGGATGCCGCCTCGCCCGCCCCCTCCTGACTGCACAGCCTCCCCTGCACATCCACTTTGGACCTCCCTGACCTGCACCAACCCCGTTCCTGCCCCGTCCCCGCCCCTCCCACAGCCTCTCCATCTCACCTTTCCTGTGCTCCCCCTTTCTCTCTCACCCTACATCCCACTGGCTCAACCCTGGTGTGGTCCCATCCCTCCTTACCCTTCCTTTGCCACCAGGATCACCCCTGGGACCTGCTCTCCCACCTCTGCCCCAGCTGCACTCAGTTCCACACAGCAGCCAGGGCCACAGTCGGCCACACCAGCAGCCCTGTGCTCGGGCCCTGCAGCCTTCTCTTGTCACTGTGAAGAAAAGGGAAGTCCTTCCTCAGGTCCTACGTGACCAGCTGCCCTGCTCTGATCCAGGCCATCACCCACCCATCTACAGCACTGTCTTCTTCCTCAAACTTCTGCCACGTGGCCTGGACACTCGTGTCCCCTCTGCTCCCAGCTCTGCTGTCCCTGGCTGCCAGGTGTTTGCTCTAATGTCACCCTCCTTTGCAGCCTGCCCTGTTCACAAGTGTGTCTCTCCCGGCTCCCTGTCCTTCCTCCTTTTCTCTATAGCATCAGTCCCCATACCTGTACTTATTCTGTCCACTGTCTGGCTGCACGGCTGGAGACCCCACAAACAGGGCTGCCGGCAGCGGCCCTAACACCACATACTGCTGCCGCTCCTGGGATGCTCCCTCTGTGTGCGGCTCTCTCTTGCGTCCACACTGAGGCAACTCCCAGGAACCCAGCATCGTGACCTCAGGGAAACCCACTGACCCCTCTGTCCAGGCCAAGTCACTGCTACGTCATCTCCGTGTCCAAGTAGGGAGTGGCATTTTACACGTATTACACGAGTAGCGCACACCTGCCATGTAGCGGCTCTCTCCTCTTGGACATGAGCTCCAACAAGGTGGAGGGCAGACCTGCTATGCTCCCAGAGCCACCTGATGCACTGTGGGCCCCAGTACACAGACACGTGCTGCCTCTGGGCACCCAGTGCACAGTCAGGACAGATGGCTACATATCTGAGGACATGGGGTGAAGGAGTGGTGAGGAAGGGGAAACAGGGGGAAAGAGGGGAGGCCAGGGCTGAGCAGCTCCACAGGTGTAGTCAGGAAAGGCTCCCCTCTGCGAGGAAGGGTCTGGAAGGAAGGGCAGCATCAGCATGGAGAGACACGGGGCTGGGCTGCGGCCGCACCAGGCAGAGGCGGAAAAGTCTGAACTGGCTGGAGGGTGGGGCCTGCGACAGCCTGTCGGGCATCACGCAACCCACTTCGCAGGGAAGACACAAGCTCAGAGAGGCTGTGTAACCTGTGCAAGGTCACACAGGGCAGAAGTGGGATTGAAACCCAAGCCTGCCACCTGAAGGGCTGCTTTTCTGTGAGCACCACTGTCTCACACCTCCTAGGGGTGTCTGTTTTAGACATACCATTATCTAAAACATCCAGAAACATTTGACAGTTTCTTTCCCTAACATAGGTGCATATTAAAGCTCCTCAAGCAGTCACTCTGGACTGATCAAGGAGAGGCTCTTGGCTGTGAGTCTCTATTGTTTTAACTAACACCCTGGCAGACCCGTTTGGAGCCTCACATACTTTCTACAAAGCCGAGCATTCCAACTCTGTCTACTCTCAAAGCCACTCTCCCTTTCTGAAAGGTTAATTGCATCAAAAGGTTTCAAAAGATGTTGTACTTCTCCCACTCACAGAGGGTGTAAGTCCTGAAAACCACCCCTCAGGTCCCCGAGTACTGAATTTTTTTTTTTTTTTTTTTAGCATAAGTTTCCATACTGTAGATAAACTAAGTCATGAAATCTGAAGTTAAAATGTTATTTAGTACGGTTGGAACTGTCCCACGTCTCCAGTGAACTCTTTAGGAGTCTAGAGATGTTAAAGAGTACAAATTACTTCTGTGTTTTATTTCACCAGACACTGTGCCTTCAACCAGGCAGGTCAGGCAAAGCAACTCAGGCAGGGAGAAAACATATGTATCTCTGGGGATGTTGCTGTTTATTAGCCCATGTCCTTCTCAAATACAACACAATTTCTGCTAATCATCCCCCCACTTAAACCATGATGTACTTTGCCGGAGTCTGATGCTCTTGAGGATGCAGACTGGGTTTGAGACATGTCAGCTTATTTTTAGAAAGCAGCATTTAAAACTAAATGCTTAATTTTATTGGGTGGGGGGAGACTTGATGTGCTGGGGATGGTGAAGTTTTCTTCGTGGACAATTAAAATCAATTTCTCTGAGTGCCAGGCATGGCATCATGTCATCAATTTATATCTATATAAATATAAAGAGTAAAATTTTACTCATTTAGATGAAATGAAAAATCCTTATTATTAAAATCTTTATTAGTGAAGTCTTTATGAGGTGGCCACATAGAATAGTAAATGCAACTGTATTAATTTCAAAGGTTTACTTTCACTTTACTGAGACAAGTATTTATAAATATAGATTTTGCTTGGCTTTGATGTTCTGTGGGACAGAATCATTTGGAAATAGCACTTTATTTTGCTTAGCAAAAATGATCACACCAAAATGCTTTGAAACAGTGATATTTTAGGAAAGTGAAATTTGCTGTTCCTATTCTTAATGTCTTTAACAAATGCATTCTTTAGGGCAGTGAGTGCAGAAGCCTGAGTATGCCCAGGGGGTGCACATGATGATCAGCCCTCCCTGTTAATACTTTCAAGTCCTTATCCTGAAACTCTGATAAAATGAGACAAGAGGTTAGAATGCTCCACCTTGGAGGTGAAAGACTGACACGTCCACCAGCAAGGGTGTGCAGAAAGCTCCCTGGGGTGAACCTAAGCAGAATCAGGAGGAAGGAGAGAGGTGGGGTTGCTTTGCAAGTATTTTAGGATCTTATTTTTTATGTGGATTATTCCCTGGGAATGGGACATTGATTTGTTGGGGAACTGAGGGGGGCTTGTAGCAGTACATTTCTGGGGTGAAGGGCAATTGGCTTTTGCAGTGGGAACAGAGGTGTGCTGTGTCACCTGGCTGCTCAGCCAGTGGGCTGTCAAGGTGGCAGGGGGCCAGGGGAAGTGGACACTGCCCATTTGCTGGCACTTACTGGGAGCCCGGTCTATGCCATGTACTGTTCTGGCATCTGGGGCACAGTAAGGAGGAAAGCACCTCTAACACGCCTCTGTGGTGCTGGCATTTAGTGTGACTCTTGACCAAAGTCCATAAGGACGGGGGCTCATTTCCAAAATTCTTCCCTCCTACCAATACCATGGCAAGGCAGACCCTCAGGACACCATGCCACTGGGATGGGCTCTTGGCCTTGGAAGGCCATGAAGGGCCAAAGAGGCCCAGGTAGCAGGTTGTTACAACCTTTAAGCTAAAGAATAACCCAACCCCCTCCTGGAAGTTTTGTGCTGGGGAGGAGGGCCTTACAGAGAGAGGGCCTGTGTCCGGCCTGTGCACAGTGGAGAGGCCTGCTAGGGGTGGGCGTCTCCCCAGCATGCTGAGAGCAGCAGCCCCAGAATGTGTGACACCACCAGCACCTGGATGTGGCAAGGAGGTGGGGCTGGTGGGAGGAAAAGCAGCAACGCCCAGGGTCCACATCCCCCTACATGTGGGAAGAAACCGGCTACTTTCTTTGAACCACACAAGCTCAGGGATAACCCAGGGAAGATGTAACCGCAGCTGAGTGTAAGTTAATATTAAAAAGTAAAAGTGACATTATTTGCACCCTGATCAAAATGGCTCAATTCATGGCTGTTACATTAACAGAGGCTCCTATGAGTCTTTTAGTAAGATTTAAAAACAACATAATATAAAATTAAATATTGAGAATTTTAAAAACAGAGAGCATCTTAAACCTTCCACTTTGGTCGATGGCTGGCCTGACTCTCAGGTGACAGTTAGGGTGATGACCCAAGCAAGTGTCTCACCTACCTGATCATCTGTCAGGATCTGGACATGGCGAGTACAGACGGCTCTGAACTCATCCTTGGAGATCGTATTGGTTTTTGCGGTGTCAAATTTCTCAAACTCCTGGGTGATGGGATAGTAATGGGAAGTCACTGCTTTGTGGAGCCGAGCCAGGAGGTCTTTGGTGGCCATGTCTGCGGGAGAGCTGAGGATGGGGCCCTTGGGCATTTTCTCAGCCCACTCATCGGCTGCCTGGACAAAACAGAATGGAAAATTGACCCATTTAAGAAATAATCAGCGCCTGATTGTAATTCCCGCAATTCCCAAGGGTATACTAATCCCTCTGCTCAGAGTGTGTGGTTCACACTATGGACCCTGAGACTGAGTTGTCCTTACTTCTCCCCGAGTACCTGAAATAAAGTTGTAAATATTGAATAGATAGGACTTCAAGTCTAAATGCCTCCAATTATGACAGGAGTATCATCAGAAAATGGACAAAGAAGATTAACAATCTTCAAGGAATTAAGTCTTGCCATTCTAAAGGCACATACAATAAATAGTATCTGAGCATAAAAATACAACTTTGTATTTCTTGTTTTGTACATAAGACAAAACATCCTTGCATATTTTCAGGTCCCATTTTTATATTTTTGGTAAATCATGTTTTGGATCTTTTCCCCTCAATTTTTAAGTATTATTTAGGTATTCATGATATTAACATTTTATCTTGTAAATATATTTTCTCAATAAAACCTTTGTTGCATTCTTAAAAAACAAAAAAGAAATAAAGAAATAATAAATCACCTCTTGGCTCTGAGCCCATCACCCAGGATAAGTTCTAGGAAGACCCAGCTTGTTGGGGAAGACAAATGAGGAGAGAAATGAGCCGAGGAAGCATATTCTGAGAGGTGCTGGGCCTCCTCCCAGGTCGGACCTGGCTGAGCAAAGGCCCAGGCTTACCCCTTGCGAAGGAGTAAAAGACAGTTGGTCCAAGAGGGCAGGGCAGCACCCTGGCAGGTGGGGCTGCAGCGCTGAGCCAGGATTGGGAAGGGCACCTTTACCTATATCCATTTGCTCCTTTATCTGTCTTGGTTTTACAAACTCTCAGCTTGTGCCTCCTCTGGGAGGTCAGGGAATCACAGGGGTAGGTGTCTGCTTTCACCGCAGGATGTCAGTTTAACTGACTCACAGCAGTTAGAGTTTGAAAGGTGGGTTTGGGTAACTGTTATGACATTGTGCTAGGTGTTTCCTGAGGTTTGAGACTTTGTGAGACCCACAGGCACTTAATTCTGGGCAGTGCAGTGGAATCCTCTGGAAGCAGTTCCACCCCCCATGGTGGGCAGCAGGCTCTAGGCCTGGGTTAGTGCCCTGCACTACTCCATGGGCAGTGTAAGTCCCTCAGATGGAGGGACAGTCAGGGTTCCCTGGCGCTATCCATAGTGCTGGGGAGTCCTGGGGGGCATTGTGCACCTTGGTGGGAGGGAGATTGACTGTAAGGAAAAGGGGCAGCAGAAGGATTCTTTTTCCTTAGGTGCTGGGAAGAGGGCTTGTGACAAGGTGGGCCAGGAGGCAAAGAGGAACGTAGCCCACCTTCAGTTCTGCTGATGCTCACCAGGGTGGACCAAGGGGGTAGCAGGAAGAGCGAGGAAGGAAAAGTCACTGAGTGAGCACCTGGATGGTGCAGATGGCCAGGGCCGTCATCCTGCACCAGGATAACAGGAGGGGGCGCCGGGGAGGCTGAGCTCCACGCTAAGTCAGGCATGGGAGATGGGCACAGCAGGGTTCTAAGCCTCCTGCAAAGGACAAGGGCAGAGGGGGAGGCAGGTGGGGACAGGGAAGCAGTCTTGATCATGAATCTACTTGCTGCAATTAGAAAAAGGCTGCAAAGCCAGCTCCTGAAGGTGAGGAAGGGGGACATGGCCTCCAATGAGAATGCCAGGTGACAATGCAGGAAAGCAGTCCCTGTACCTGAGTGTTTTCTGAGCTATGCCAGGCCTCCCCAGGTCTCCCATAGCAGAACAGACTGCAACTGTGCAGTGGCTCTGCTCCCCGTGCTCACCACGTGCCAGCGCTGTGCCAAGAGCATTACCAGATTGTCACAGCTAATCCCTCAGCTAGTATTAAAACTTGGCCATGTTTTCCATTAAGCAACTCCATGGCAATGTATGTACATACATTACTGTTCTTCAAGATGGGGAGGTCTGCATAATGCACAGCATCTCTCGCAGTCATGAGATTGCATCAAACACAGGTAGCCTCTGGGGTTGCTTAGCCTCGAAATGTGAACACACAGACCAAAGCCCACCATGTCCTCTGCACCCCAAAGGCTACGAGAAGCTTCCATTTATATCTACTTGGAACCACTTACAAAGTACATGAATGCCTTTTTTTTTCCATTTTAGAAAAAAAAAGTGAAATTCCTGATGCATTTTTTGCATTTTTAGAGGTCAAATCATTGAAAATGCACTCCCCAGAGCTAAGTAGAGGAGCATTTACCTAAAGCTCCTCAGCAATGGAGGCACCAAAAGAGCAGAGGAAAAGTGCTCTTTTGGATGTGGAAAGTCCACTTTGACACTGGTCATACCTTTAGGGGAACCTCTCCTGGATGTGGAAAGTCCACCTTGACTTTGGTCATACCTTCAGGGGAACCTCTCCTGGATGTGGGAAGTCCAACATAGTGCTGGTTACACCTTCAGGGGAACCTCTCCTAGATGTGGAAAGTCCACCTTGATGCTGGTCCTACCTTCAGGGAACCTCTCCTGGACATGCAAAGTCCACCTCAACACCTGTCATACCTTCAGGGGAACCTCTCCTGGACGTGGAAAGTCCACCCTGACACTGGTCATACCTTCAGGGAGCTGGGGCCCCAGGTGAACATTGCTGGAAAGGACACAGTGGACGTAGCCCAACAAGACTCGGTCTAGACTCTGCCTCCACCTGGCCATGTGGTCTTGGAAGAAGGAATGTACTTGCTTTCCACCTGTATCCTCATCTGTCCAGGAGGAATAAGGGCCCACTTGAGATGAGGTATGTGAATGCTCTTTGAAAGTGTTAAAGCACAAAACTAATTGGAAATATTATCCTAACAACAGATATGGACGAATAAAGTATGATATGCTTTAAAAGCCAGAGAAAATTGAATAGTTTTCTAGCAAAATACAGATTACTAAATTTAACTTAAGTATTAGAAAAGCCTGAATAGACAAGTAACCCCAAAAGAAATGGAAAAACTGTTAAAAGTTCTACCATCTATCATTAAAAATGTGTCAAGCCCAGATGATTTTAAAGGCAAGCTGTCTCAAACCTTCAAGGAATAGATAACTTTACAACAGCCAAATTATTCTAGGACACAGAAAATGGGTATATACTATTCCAATTCATGGATATCATCCTAATACCAAAAAAATGATAAAAATATAAACCAATCTAGTTTATGGCTATTAATGCAAAAATTCTAAAATAAAATAATATACACATTTAACAACAAATTAAAAATGACCCATGAAGATCAACTAGGGTTTACTCCAAGTGTAAGAATGCTTCAGGAATTAGCTAATCTTCTAATTCCTTACATTAGCAAAGGTCATCTGTCAATAGATGGCAGCCATTCTTGATCAAATGGTGTAGAATAGAATGGAGTGACGTGAATGGGCAACAGACCACCTGCATAGCTGACCTACCCTGACCACTTGCTTCAGCTGACCTAATTTTCATAGTCCAGATATGCACCATACGCGCCACATAAACTCAAAGGAAGGTCCTTATGTTGACCACCTGGGGATCAACTTAACAGAGGTTCTTACTGCATATAGAAATATATGAATACCCTAAATAGGAGCATTAATTAGACGCTGTCTGTAAACATCATATTCAATGAGTAAGACAGTGGAACGCCAACATCAGGACGTAGATGTGGAAAGTCCAACAAGTCCAAGGACATGGCATGCTCCCTGTCACTTCTGCTGCTTACATTTCTAGAGTCTCCAGCTTTTGAAATAAAACAAGAAAATGAAATAAACATGGGGATGCTGACAAGAAATATTTATCATGTGTGAATATAATGGTAGAAGCAGAAAATCTCAGGAAAACAATTTAAGAAAATGGCCGGATCAAGCTAAAAATGCAAAAAAAAAAACCCCCACACCCCAAATCCATGTCATTTTCTTTTACAGTAACCAGAAATTGATAAATGAAAAAAATCCATATTCACATTAATGACAAAGCTATTGAATACCATTCTAGAAATCCTGGGGCCTCTAAGAATGATGATAAATCTCCTCTGTCTGTATTCTGTTAACGCAACAACAAAGCCTGGACCACAGCATATCTGTTTAGAGCAGTGATTTTCAAACAACATGCCATGAGAGGTCCTTAGGGGTGCCATGAAAAATTTTAAAGATAATTAATTTAATTATTTTCAAAAGAAGTTCAAATCACAGTAAGTATATTCTTTCTTTTTGGCACTTTTTTTGCCAGGGCTGGGTTTGAACCTGCCACCTCTGGATATGGGGCTGGCGCTTTACTCCTTGAGCCATAGGTGCTGCCCATATATTCTTTTTTTAACTCTCTTTTTTTAATCAACGTAATTTTAAGTGTGCCACAGAAGTTTACCCATAGGTTCAAGTGTTCTGGGAGATAAAAAAAGGTTGTGAAACAGTGGTATAGAGCATGACTTACTAAACATTGTAAGCTCACTGTTGAGACCTACTGCTCAGAAAAAAAGTTCCTTTCAAAATATTGCTGCTCCTTGACAGTGCACCCAGTCACCCAGAGCTCCAGGAGAGGTGCAAGGAGATTACAGCTGTTTTCATACCTGTTCACACAAAATCTATTCTGTAGCCCATGGATCGAGGAGTAACTCAACTTTCACATCTTATTATTGTGTATTTCACAAAGCATTTTTTAAGGCCATGGCTCTGATAGATCTGGGAAATGTCACTTGAAAACCTTCTAGAACGGATTCACCAGTCTAGATCCATCAAGAACATATGTGATTCATGGGAAGAGGTCAGAATATCAACATCTACAGGAGTTTCAGAAAAGTGTATTCCAGCCCTCATGGAGGACTTCGAGGGGTTCAAGACTTTAGTGGAGGCAGTCACTGCAGATGTGGGGGACACAGCAAGAGAAGTAGAATTGGAAGTGTAGCCTGCAGATGGGACTGAATTGCTGCTACCTTGTGATGGGACTTCATGGGTGAGCAGCTGCTTCTTATGGATGAACGAGGAGAGTGGCTGCTTGAGACAGTGTCTTCTCCTGGTGAAGATGCCGTGAGTATCATTGGATGACAACAAAGGATTTGGAATGTTCCGTAGACTAAGTTGGTAAAGCAGTGGCAGGTTTGAGAGGACTGACCCTAACTTTGAAAGAAGTTCTACTGTGGGAAAAATGCTACTTAATAGCGTCACATGCTACAGAGAAATCTTCATGAAAGGAAGAGTCCATTCAGTGTGGCAAAGCCTGTTGCCTTATTTTAACAAATTGCCACAGCCACTCCAGTCTTCACTAACCACCACCCTCAGCAGCCAGCAGCCCCAACATCCAGGTGAGACCCTCCACTTGCAAAACGATTATGACTTGCTAAAGGCCCAGAGATTATCAGCATATTTTAGTGATAAATATTTTTAATTAAGGTACAGGAATTATGTTTTAGACATGGTACTGCACACTTAATAAACTACCATTCAGTGGAAACATAACTTTTATATGCACCAGGGAACCAAAAAGTTCACGTGACTCACTTTACTGCAACGTTGGCTTTGCCATGGTGGTCAGGAACTGAACCCCTAATGTCTCTCGGGTGTCCCCAGTTTAAAAAGCCTGTACACATCCAATTAAAGTTATTAATGCATGACTGGGAGGAATGGTGAGGCATTATATTCCTGTACATAAATACACAATTTCAAAAGATAAAACCTTTCTCACATTACAAATAAGCTTTATAAAATTCTAATAACAGGGCAGAGGCAAGATGGCCGACGGAGCCAGCTTTCCACAGAGGCTCCCGTCCAGAAGGAGAGTTAAAGGTGGACAGTTAAAGGACAGAAGTTGAGCAAGAAAGCTGATGGTTTGGCTCTGAGCCAAGAGAGTAGGTTGAAGAATGCACATCAACCCTGCTGAGGTGAGCTCCGACCCCAGGGATACAAACAAAAGGTACAAAAATCCACCACCAAGCAGACGGGAGTCCCCTCCTCCATGAGAACAGCTCACAGTATACTCAATACAAACAAGCGAGTGGAGTTCAAATATCTTCCCATTTTATCCCACGAGAGAGACTCTCTAAAAACCCAACCTCCTTCCCCTACTAGGGTGCCATGGCACTCTCCTGCCAGGCATAAAACTGTATAAAACTGTATATATTCTCTACCTGCAATTTTGAACTCACAGCACTCCCCTCCACTCTCACCCTGAGATCTAGAAGCCTGTCCCCTGTGGAGTCCAGATTCTTGGGCATTTTCTTGAGGGGTGTGGACAGGACATGGGCTGTTGCTGACCTGTGCTGATTCTCCAGGACAGGAGAAAGGAGAGGATGGTCAGCTGAGAGGGAACCTCAGCCGAGAGGGAACCATGCAGGAGTGGTGGTGCCCCAAGGCACAGAGCGGCAGCTGCAGCAGCAGGAACAATGGGGCTCACACCCCTAGGGATACTTTGAAAGGACACTCCCAGGCTCTCTGGGCAAGCAGAAGAAGTGGGGCATCTTCTCTGGTAGAAGCCATGGTGGAACAGATCTGGGACAGAAACGCAGGCCCTGTGAGTAAAGGGTATGCCTGAGGCGGTACTGGCCTGGGTGGAGCATGGGGGCTAGAATATGCACAGGCAGACTGCCAGAGCTGACTCAGAGGACTTCTTCACTGAGCCTCAGATGCACCCGGCCATCAGGGGATCATAGCTGAGACAAAAACCAGAAGACAGAGGCTGGAACTGATAGCTGAGTCCTGAGCTCTGACTGTTTGCCCTAACACAAACTGCAGCTGAGACAGGGCAGTGGCACAGACAGGGCTGAGTTGCTCAAACAGCCTCTGGTCCACACAGGAATATAGCCAGGACAGAAACAAATTTTGTGACGTTCTGTTCTGTCAGCAACATCAATCAGGGGCAGGGCTGGAACTGAGTGAAATACCCCAGCCCCCATTAAGCACCGATGTTGTCAGGCCTCACCTCTAACTGCTGGATGTTGGTAGAGTGTGGCAGCCTGGCTGAGGAGACACAGATCTCCCTGTGACTCAGGCAGGCACAAACCCCTGGAGCAGCTGCTCACTGGAGGGAACTTGGTCACAGCCCTGTGGGGTTACCAGTGACTGGGTGTGACAGAGGTGCAAGGTGGGAAGGAGACATCAACCTTCCCAGACTAATTTATTTGCTGGGTGGGTCCTTCTGACTTCATGGAGCACTGGAGTGAGTCATACTTGAGCTGCCAGCAGACCCTTGCTATCTAGTTGCCCGCCTGAGACTGGTGGTGACTGGGACAATTGATTTGGACCTCTTGAACTGGGCCAATCACCTGAGGACTATCCAAAGTGGTACCCTGGGTGTGTGGTTGTGGAAAGGTTTGATTTTCCTTTTCCAATTGTTGCCTATGATGACACAATTGCCGGTATTTCTCTGCAGTGGAGACTTCAATCCAGAGTAACTAATTCACTAGGGTAAGACAAAGACCATCTAAAAATAAGACAGAGCCGCTTAGCCCCACCACACCAAGAAGGTCCCAAGTTTCTCAGGCCATAGCACTGTATAGGTTCTCGGCAAAGCTCTAGGGGAAAAGGTGCAGACACCAGTCCCAGTTTTTGGGCAAAGGACTGACCAATTACTACTCCTGGAACCCCCAACCCAACTTTTCCTTATCTGCTCATCTAGCCAAATGGTGTAAAATAATCATAGGGAGGAATCAGTGGAAAAGCTCTGGTAACATGACTAACCAGATTAGATCACCTCCCTGCCCCCAGGAACAATATGGCAGACACAACTGAAGATCCCATTCATCAACAGATGGCTAAGATGTCAGAAACCCAATTCAGAATTTGGATTGCAAATAAGATCAACAAAATAGAGGGAAAGTTGGAATTAGAAATTCAAGGAGTATTTCAAAAGTTGTCTCAAGAATTCAAGAAATTCAAAGACAAAATCACCAAAGATTTTGACACATTGAGACAAGAATTTGCAGTTCTCAAAGATCTGAGAAATACAGGAAAATCCCTCAGTAACAGAATGGAACAAGCAGAAGAAAGGATTTCTGACATGGAAGACAAAGCTTTCAAATGCTCCCAAACTCTCCAAGAAGAAGAGAAATGGAGAGCAAAAATGGATCATTCTCTCAGAGAGCTCTGGGATAATTCAAAGAAAAGCAATGTTCACCTGATAGGGATCCCTGAAAGGGATGAAGTGGCTTCACAAGGTACAGATGCTCTTCTTCACGAGATTATGAAAGAGAACTTTTCAGACAGGCTGAGAGATTCTGAAATTCAGATAGTAGACAGTTTCAGAACCCCAGCATGACTCAACCTGAAAAAGACATCCCCCAGGCACATCATAATTAACTTCACTAAAGTGAATATGAAGGAGAAAATTCTGAAAGCAGCTAGACATAAGAAAACCATAACCTACAAGGGGAAAAATATTAGAATAACTGCAGATCTCTTTGCTGAAACCCCTTCAAGCTAGAACAGAGTGGTCATTGACTTTTAATATCCTAAAACAAAATAAGATGTAACCTAGGATTCTGTATCCAGATAAACCAAGTTTCATTTATGATGGAGAAATTAAATATTTTTTTTTTCATTTACAAAAGGTAAGCTATGTTTATTAGAGTCACAAGCACTTGACTGAATCAGTGTGACTCAAGACCACAAAGAAACCATTTCTCCTTTACTTCTCCCGCCAGTCTGAGTCCTAGGGTGAGAC
>CAUYON010017421.1:0-18155 GCA_963573935.1 Arctocebus calabarensis
GGGTTCGAATCCAGCCCCGGCCCGCCAAACAACAATGACGGCTGCAACCAAAAAATGGCCAGGCGTTGTGGCGGGTGCCTGTAGTCCCAGCTACTTGGGAGGCAGAGGCAAGAAACTTGCTTGAGCCCAGGAATTAGAGGTTGCTGTGAGCTGTGATGCCACAGCACTCTATCCAGGGCGACAGCTTGAGGCTCTGTCTCAAAAAAAAAAAAGTGGGATTTACAAAAAAGTTTGTTGCAGCAAGATGATGGGATTATGGGGATTTTTTTCCTTTAAAAAAATTTGCAACTTGACACCTGTTGCTCAAGTGCCTGAGGTACCAGCCACAAACACCAGAGCTGGCGGGTTCAAATCCAGCCCCGGCCCGCCAAACAACAATGACAACCACAACCAAAAAATAGCCAGGCGTTATGACAGGCGCCTATAGTCCCAGCTACTTGGGAGGCTAAGGCAAGAGAATCGCTTAAGCCCAGGAGTTGGAGGTTGCTGTGAGGGCGACCCAGGCGACAGCTTGAGGCTTTGTCTCAAAAAAAAAATTTGCATTAGTGTTTTCGTTTTGTTGGTTTTAATAAGTTGTTTTGACATGCCTGTCAACCCAGCACTTTGGGAGGCCACAGTGGAAGGATCACTTGAACCTAGTAGTTGTAGGCTGCAGTGAGCCATGGTCATACCACTTCATTCAGTCTGGATGACAGACCAAAACTCTGTCTCTAAAAAATAATAATAATATTTTGTTTTGCAGTATTAAATTTTAATTGAGACCTTTCTAAAGTTTGGCTGTTAACTCTGACTATAAAGTAACTCAGAATATGGGTTTAGAAATAAACCTCTGTTGCTTTTTGTTTTGTTTTGCTTTACTTTAACTTTGGGTGTTGCTGTCACTATTTTCCTAGAAAGTTCATCTTGGGGCTTTTGTATTATGAATTCCAGTGCTGGATTCCATAATAAATCCAGTCCTATAGATCCCTTTAGGAAGAGGTCTTTCTTGGGGTGGGTGTGGTCTGGGCTAAGGGTGGGTACTGTTGGGCAAGGAGTGGGCAGGTGGGCGTGAGAAACTTGAGCTCACCAGCCTCTGCATTCCAGGGAGGCATGACCCCACGGTGAAGGGCAGCAAGCACTTCCTCCTCAAGCCACCATGGGAAAGCACCAGCCCATCTTTAAAACATGCTGCCGCCCAGCTGAACCTCAGACCAGAAGCTGGAGAAGCCAAGCCATGCACTTCCTGGGCCACCTCCTTTCCCTTCCCCAGCGGGAGAAGCGGCACTTTGTCACTTGGGTGAATCAGCAACCTTTGCTTTTTTCATAAAGCAAGAGAACTGTAAATCCTGGATTAACTAAGTGGCAGTATTTTCATTTGCACTTACTACTACACACCTCCACTGTGTAGAAACCTCTGTAGATTCAGACAGACTTTATTCTTGTACAATTTTAATCAATTCTTACTGTAGAATCCGGAGTCAATGCTCTAATTTGTTTTTTTTTTATAAATAATATATATTATGTATATGAAATGTGTATAGTATGTCTGTTTAGAGACAGACATGGCTGCACACTAAAATGTAGATAATGGTGATTTGTAGAAAATCATAAAGGTACTGGACTTCGTTACAAAGCAACTTGGACGATCTCTTCTACATGAGCAGATGAAAAATATTTTATTGCCTAAGAATGAGCTTGCAAATCCACCTTTGCCGAAAAGGTTACAGAATACTGTTCTTTATAACCAAAGAACTTACTTACATAAGCCTGAACATTTTTGCTGTCTACTCTTGTTTTGTGTGAACATGTATGTTTGACTGTAAGAAGTTTGGTGCCATACTTTCCCTGTGCTGCCTGTCTTTTGTTTTACAAGCACACTGAGAAATCTCACAGCTACATTCTGTGGTCTTCCACCTGGCCCACCTCCTACTGACTTGACAGTGTATTAGAACCTGTTGACAGTGAACAAAGTTCCCCATACTTTGGTTCAGCCCAGCTGGGCAGGTGGAACTCAGAGAGCACTGTTACTGTCAGAAAACACAAGGACAACCACGAGTTGGGTTTGGCTGGGGTGGGATGGGACGGGTGTTGCTTTTGGGGGGGCGGGTTGTGGTTTTCTTTTGGCTTTGTGGGTTTCACTGTGGTGTGGTTTTGGTGTTGTTATTTTGCTTGGTTCTGGGCAATGCTGAAGAGGTGGACAGACCTCTAAAGTAACCCAGTTCACACTTGACTGAGTTTGCAGGAGATAATGGAATACAGATGACCCTGCTGTTGTGTCTTCATTTATAAATGTCTCCTACAAACGGAGATGTTGAAAGAGTATGTGTGTGCAGATTTTTACAAAAGTTCTTTCTGTACCTATTCTACAGATTCCTGTACAGTTGGTCTGGGTGTACAGCTATAAAAGTGTTGTGAAAGCCAGAGTGAGAGAACGTGTACAGCCTGCTGTACCTTTTTTCTTTAAGTTCTTAGCATCGGTAAATGAGATATTGGAAACTTTAATGAAAAGCTGCTGTTCATGATTTTTGTGTATAGTGAGCTGACTGTAGTATTTCACTATTGTCTGTTTAAAAAAAAAGAAAAACTGTAATTTATATCCCCTTTCAACTTTATTGTATTTAATTGGTACAGATTTCTGTGTGTGTTTTAGAATACAGACTGTCTAATTCAGATTTTAAAACATCAATTGTTTGTCTTTAATAACCCCGCCACTAGTTTTTCAGATCTAACTTTACATTTGTGTGTATACGTGCAATGCCTCTCAGTAATATCATCAGCTAACATTTACTGAGGTTTACTATGTACTACATACTATTCCAAAAATTGGATATTTATTGTCTTTTTTAGTCCTTGTAGCAACCAATGCCATAGGCACTGCCGTTAAGTCTTTGACAAATGAGAAACTAAGGTAGAGAGGTTAGTGCTAGAGAGGTGGCAAAGCTATGGGTCAGCCCATGCTTCCTTCAGTCTCTGCTCGCTGTTCTGCCTGGTGGCATGTCATGGAGGGGAAGGCCGTTAGGAAAGAAGACAGGGCACCTTCAGAGGACAGAGTGTATAGTGAGTGTCACAAGTTTCAGACTTGACCAGGGTTCCCAGGGGGGGCATATGGAGCCAGTAGGACATGGTGTGTTGTTGTCCCTGTTCACAATGCTTAAATATTGACAGCAAGTAGCAATACACTGCCATCTGTAAAACAGTAGCTAAGATAGTGTCCTGTGGAAGTTTTATCTTAAAAAAAATTTTTTTTTGAGATAGAGTCTCACTTCTCATCCTCGGTAGAGTGCTCTGGCATCGCAGCTCACAGCAACCTCAAACTCTTGGGGTCAAGCAATCCTCCTCTCTCAGCCTCCTGAGTAGCTGAGAATACAGACACCCACCACAACGCCCAGCTATTTTTTTTGTCTGTTTTGTGTTTTGTTTTTGTTGTTGTTGTTGTTGTTGCTCAGCTGTTTTTCTAGAGACAAGTTCTCACTCTTGCTCAGGGTGGTCTTGAACCTCTGAGCTCAGGCAATTTACCCCCTTCAGCTTCCCAGAGTGCTAGGATTACATGCGTGAGCCACTACACCTGTCCTAAAAATATGATTATAGAATCTTTGCAGAAAAATCTAATTTCACAAAATGTTTTCTGAATTACCAAGAATTAGATCTAGCCTATTTTGAACAGAAGAGTGCCTTTTATAGACTTCTGAGAGAAATTAGAAAAGGGACCAGAAAAAAATCTAAAATTTAATTTGAATTGTATAGATTGGAACCAGAGAAAGGAAAGCTGCTATTTGATAATTAAATAAACAATGATGGCCAAGGAAGGTGGCTTACGCCTGCCGTCCTAGCACTCTGGGAGGCCAAGGCAGATGGATTGCTTGACCTCAAGAGTTCGAGACCAGCCTGAGCAAGAGTGAGACCCTGTCTCTACTAAGAATAGAAAAATTAGCCGGGCATCATGGCGGGTGCCTATAGTCCTAGTTATGTGGGAGGCTGAGGCAGGCAGATCACTTGAATCCAAGAGTTTGAGGTTACTGTGAGCTACAGTGATAGAGAAAATGTACAATCATTGTGTCCTCTGCAACACAGTGTGAGGCCAGTGATATTCAGATCACTGACATTATCATTTATCATTAGGACAAAGAGAACAAACTGGTTTTAGGATATATGTTACTGGACTGTTAAAATAGGCATCTGTTTAACAGTTAATTTCTAGAGTATATTACCAGTGTCGTCAGATTTATTTATAGTGTTTTTAACATATATTTTATTTTAACAAAATTAGTGCCTTTTGTTTCTGTGGCACCAACTTATGGAAAGAATAACTTTATAAGAATACCTTTGGAGGCTCAGCGCCTGTGGCTCAAGCAGCTAAGGCACCAGCCATGTACACCTGAGCTGGCGAGTTCGAATCCAGCCCGGGCCCACCAAACAACAATGACGGCTGCAACCAAAAAATGGCCGGGCGTTGTGTCGGGTGCCTGTAGTCCCAGCTACTTGGGAGGCGGAGGCAGGAACTTGCTTGAGCCCAGGAATTGGAGGTTGCTGTGAGCTGTGATGCCACAGTACTTTATCCAGGGTGACAGCTTGAGGCTCTGTCTCAAAAAAAAAAAAAAATACCTTTGGAGTTATGACTGCAAGTGTGTGTGCCAACACAGAGGTGGTAGCTGGAGTAGTAGTGGTGACCAGCTATAGCATCTTCATTGTGTCCTCTGGAGAAAAGGAAAAAGTCAGCAGCTTCCAGCTTCCTAGGGGTCAGGGAGAACTACAAAGAATACACTCAAAGAGAAACTGAGGAAGAAGCAGCTCTTCACCTGAAAGATGTTCACTTTGCCTAGGTTGTGAATTCTGTTATTGAGAAAGAGAATACTTACGTGGCTCTATTAATGAAAGGAGAGGTGGATATGACTCAATGCAGAACCAAAGAATGTAGACCCTGAAAAAAGGAAAATTGGGAGTAGGGTTTCTTGGGAAGAACTTCCTCCACAACACTAGCTTTTCTGGGCCCTAGATTGTTTAAAGAAATAAGTCTATGACTGACCGAATAAAGATTTGGGACTCAGTGCCCGTAGCTCAGTGGTTAGGGTGCCGGCCACATACACCAGGGCTGGCAGGTTCAAACCCTGCCTGGGCCTGCTAAACAACAATGAGAACAACAAATAAATAGCAAGGTGTTGTGGCAGCGCCTGTAGACCCCGCTACTTAGGAGGCTGAGGCAAGCGAATCACATAGCCCAAGAGTTTGAGGTTACTATGAGCTGTGACACTAGGGCACTCTACCAGGGGTGATATAGTGAGACCCTGGCTCAAAAAAAAAAAAAAAAAAAAGAATAGCCGGGCTGTGTGACGGGCACCTGTAGTCCCAGCTACTCGGGAGGCTGAGGCAAGAGAATCACCTAAGCCCAGGAGTTGGAGATTACTGTGAGCTGTGTGAGGCTGCGATACTCTACCCAGGGCAATAAAGTAAGACTCCGACTCTAAAAAAAAAAAAAGAAGATTAGAGCCATGCATGGTGGCTCACGCCTGTAATCCTAGCACTCTGGGAGTCATAGGCAGATGGATTGCTTGACCTCAGGAGTTTGAGACCAGCCTGAGCAAAAGCAAGACCTCATCTCTAAAAATATCTGAACATTGCAGCAGGTACCTGTAGTCCCAGCTACTCAGGAGGCTGAAGCAAGAGACTGTCTTGAGTCCAAGAGTTTGAGGTTGCTGTGAGCTATAATGCCAGGGCACTTTATCAAGGGTGACAAAGTGAGACTCTGTCTCCAAAGGAAAAAAAAAAAGATTTGAACCATCTGATAGGATACAAAGGAAATTATCTCTAGGTGACCCAGGAGATTCCTTGATTTTAAAAAATAAAAGTCTAGTTAGAGGCTAGGGGTGGTAGCTCATACCTGTAATTCTAGCACTCTGGAGTCAAGGCGGGTGGATTGATTGAGCTCATGAGTTCAAGACCAGGCTGAGCCAGAGTGAGACCCCCCCTCTCTAAAAAACAAAGCCAGGCACTGTGAAGGGTGCCTGTAGTCTCAGCTACTAGGCAGTTGAGGCAAGAGGATCACTTGAGCCCAAGAGTTTGAGGTTGCTGTGAGCTGTAATGCCATGGCGCTCTACCAAAGGTGACAAAGTGAGACTATCTCAAAAAAAGAAAAGTTTAGTTAGAGAAAGAAAAATACGTGCATTTCAGAAGAACTTCATTTAACCTAAGAAGTTTCCTGCGATTGCCAATTTATTTGCAGTCTCATAAAGTACCCACTTCCCTTTCAGCCAGTATTTGAGAAAATTTTTCTGTAATATGTCATTGAATTATATTTCAGTCATAATATATGATAAATCGTGATACTGTGGTTAATCTGATTTCCATATTCCTTATATTTTCTGTATGATTTGTCATTACCGACTTGCATGGAGTAGTTTGTAACAGAATTTGCCTCAGTATTTTAGTTCAAATATAGATCCTAATTCAAATGCCATAATTCAAATTTAAACACAGTTTGCTTATTGCAAAATGTATTAAGTGCATTGATTTTCCCTTTGCCTATTTGTTTAAGGAAGTTTGCTTTTTTTTTTTTGTGAGTGTAATATATTAGTAATATATTGTTACAGTCTTTGCTGTTGGAGAGAACAGGACAGGCCATTGGGGTATATCTCCCAGGTTTCTGATTGAGAACCTAAATCAAAAGAAGTGAGACAAACCATCTGAGATCTGTATCCTACCATTAACAGATTTTGGATTTCTCACTTACTGTCTCTGCAATCCAGTATCCTTATATATAAAATTAGTTGTGATCTGGGTGTCCTCGAGAAGCTTTCAAGGGTATTCAAGGTCAAAGCTATGTTTATAATACAAAGACATTGATAATCTTTTTCACACTCATTCTTTCATGAGTATAAGGAAGAGTTTTCCAGAGGCTACCTGATATGTGATCTCGTAACAACATACTGAATGCAAAAGCAGATACAAGAGTATAGCTTTCTTCCAATAAATCAGACGTTAAAGAGATTTGTAAAAACATAAAACAAGGATCGGCGCCTGTGGCTCAAGCAGCTAAGGCGCCAGCCACATATACCTGAGCTGGTGGGTTCGAATCCAGCCCGGGCCTGCCAAACAACAATGATGGCTACAACCAAAAAAAATACTGGGGCATTGTGGTGGGTGCCTGTAATCCCAGCTACTTGGGAGGCTGAGGCAGGAAACTCACTTGAGCCCAGGAGTTGGAGGTTGTCTACCCAGGGTGACAGCTTGAGGCTCTGTCTCAAAAAAAAAAAAAACAACATAAAACAGTGCCACTGTTCTCACTAGAAAAAAAAACCCTTCAGGATTAGACAGGGTCAGGATACTATCTTCTACTAAATTATACTGCTCCAGCCAATAATTATCTTTTAAATTACAATATTCAAGCTTTAGAACAATGTTAAGAAAAAAGATAACTAATTACATGATTAAGCTTTATTTAAAAAGTAAAGCTTTCTGCTCATGTAATTAAAAAGTCTTAAAATGTAATTGAATAAGTGTTCTTCCTCTCTACTTTTCTGGACCGAGAGCTAAAAAGAGAAACATACACTAGTGGTACACAATCATGTAGAGAGAAAGCAAAGCTTTTTGTATTCAGCCTTGAACTTAATACAACAACATCAGTCAGGTGGTTTTATGTAATGTTGAGCTCACCTCCCAAATTAAAAAACAAAAAGCTAATCTGCAATTGATGATATTTTTCTTTCTCTAACTAGACTTTCCTTTTTTTGAGACAGAGTCTCACTTTGTCGCCTTGGGTAGAGTGGCTTGGTGTCAAAGCTCACGGCAACCTCCAACTCTTGGGCTCAAACGATTCTCTTGCCTCAGCCTCCCAAGTAGCTGTTATTACACCTACTATTTTCTCACAGAATAATCAATCCAGAACACTTATGTGACCAAG
The DNA here is from genome assembly GCA_963573935.1 of Arctocebus calabarensis. Classification (NCBI taxonomy): domain Eukaryota; kingdom Metazoa; phylum Chordata; class Mammalia; order Primates; family Lorisidae; genus Arctocebus; species Arctocebus calabarensis. The sequence continues at coordinate 7,874 of CAUYON010017421.1, forward strand.
TGCAGGTGGGGTCCTTACTCTCTGAATACCAGCTGGGTGTTCTCCAATTCAATTCTCACACTATCTCCCTGGAGAGAGTATCAGATCCCACAGGTTCAGACCTCAGTCCCACAAGACTGCCCCCTAATTCCACCGGGAATCCTAAGCCCCAGGTTGTTTCATCTGTGCTTGCAACCAACCAGCTCAAAATCAAGGTTCTCACAACCCTCTCCCTGAATTCGATTAATTTGCTAGAGCAGTTCATAGAACTCAGGAAAATATTTAACAATTTATTATAAAGATACTATAAATGATATGGATGAGGCTGGATGTGGTAGCTCATACCTATAATCCTAGCACTCAGGGAGGCCAAGGCAGGTGGATCGCTTGAGCACAGAAGTTTCAGAGCAGCCTGAGCAAGATTGTGAGAGCCCATCTCTACTAAAAATAGAAAAACTTGCTGGGCCCGCTGGTGCATGCCTGTAGTCTCAGCTGCTCAGGAAGCTGAGTTAGGATCACTTGAGCCTAAGAGTTTGAGGTTGCTTTGAGCTACGATGACCCCCATGGCAGTCTGTCCATGCTGACAGAGTGAGACTCTCTCTTAAAAAAAAAAAGAAGAAGAAGAACAAACAATGGATGAAGAGATGCACAGGGCAGGGTATGTGGGAAGGGGCGTGGAGCCTCCATGCCCTCCCCGGGTGCACTACCATCCAGGCACCTCCATGTTCAGCTACCTGGATGCTTTTCAGACCCAGTCCTTTAGGAATTGTATGGAGGCTTCATTACATAGTCATGATTGATTAAACCACTGGCCATTGGTGATCAACTTAACCTTCAGCCTCTCTCCCCTCCCTGAGTTTGGGGAGTGTGTCTGAAAGTCTCAGCGCTCTAATCCTGCCTCAGTCTTTCTGGTGACCAGCCCCCATTCTGAAGCTACCCAGGGGCTTCCAGCCACCACTCCACTCATTGACATACAAAAAGATACTTGTCACTATGATGCTCCCAAGGATTTTGGCAGTTGTATGGCAGGAAACAGGATAAAACCAGGTACCTATGTCACGATATCACAGCAATACACAGCAGTTTGTCTCTGGTTTTCTTCTGTCCTAGAAGAAAGGCAGTTGGCTCTCATGCCACTGCTTCTCTCCTGGGAAGACATCCTGGAGGTCACTACTGCCTCTTGCAGGTGGGGAGAACAGGAATGTAGACGACATCACAAGAAGGGGAGGAAGCGAGATCCAGCCTTTAGTGAGGGTGAACTATGCCCCAGAGCTAACTGGAGTGAAAGCAAAACCCAGAATCTAAATGTAACCTGTTCATCATTTGTTTCTAATCACCCATGGGAAGTAAAAAGAGAGCTATTAATTTGAACACAACTTAATGGTCATTGTTTCCTGGACACAGTGTGTCAACTGAAGTAAAATTCCTCTGTCTTTATCTCTCAGATGTTTGGGACGCATGCCCGATGCTGTATGTTGTTGGTAAAGCGACAGTTGTTTTTCCCCTCTGGTAGGGTCTCCTTGGGTGTCCTTGCATTCTGAATTCTGTTCTCACACTTAGATGACTGTAGCTCTCGAAGACGCTTCTGGTGCCTCAAAAACTGACATCTGAGCACAGTTGGCATCAGCTGCCTTGTTGGAACTCATGCAAGGTGCTGTCAGTGCCTTTCTGTCCCCGAGAAATCTTTGAATCCTTAAAGGACCTTACTCAAGAAGACATTGAGATGCTGATTAATAGAACAATGAACGTTTTACTAGGAAACAGGTAAGTTTTGAAACTAAAGTCTCTGGAGGAATAAAGATCATCTTGGAGAGAGGGAAAAGGCCCTGTTTGGTTGTAGCATAGTACAAACAAACTTGACCCGTTTATAGTAAAAAAAAAAAAAAATGCAGCTGCACCACAAATCTCATCTGTGTGTGATTGGTCCTCATTGCTGAATCAGCGTAATCCTTACCTAGTGTGTGATAGAAGATTCATTGAAAAATCAACTGCAAAAGGCAAGTTAATTGGAGAAAAGGCATACAAATTTATTTCACCTGTGCCCAAGGGCGCCTTCAGACTGAAGATCCAATCCCCAGTGAGGTGCAGAAACTTATATACCATCTTTGGTTGCAGCCATCGTTGTTTGGCAGGCCCGGGCTGGATTCGAACCCACCAGCTCACGTGTACGTGACTGGCGCCTTAGCCCGTTGAGCCACAGGTGCCAAGCCTTTTATATACCGTCTTGAAGTTACAAAGAAAGAATTAGGGGGACTTAGAACCTAGCAAAACAGGTTGTAGGAGAGGGGAAAAGACAAATTCTGTTGAGGGGCAATAAATGATAACTAGGGAGAATTCAGTGGGCTTGAAGAGGAGACAGTAGTCTGGGGCAAAGTCTTGTTGCGCCTACAGAGCAGACAATGGTTTGTGACCATTGTCTATCCAGATCTGTTGACAGATTGTAATCTTCCTGCTTGTGACACGGGGTCAGTTAACGAAAGCTCAGAAGAGAACAGAGAGGATTGTTTTTCTTCCTTGCTACATCGGTCTTTAGGCAGATAAAGGCACTTCAGAGAACAACTGTATCCTATGCTTTGGGAAAGGCAGCGGTGGGGAAGGGTGAGGGCAGAGGGGCCTTTGGGCTTATTCAGAAAAACAAGACAAGAAAACATCATTTGGGCCTGATGTGGTGGCTAAAGCCTGTAGTTCTAGCACTTTGGAAGACTAAGGCAGAATAATTACTTGATATCAGGAGTTTGAGACCAGTCTGAGCAAGAGACCCCCACCACCACTTTCTCTACAAAATATAGAAAAATTAGGCGGACACGGTGGCACACATCTGTAGTTCAGCTACTCAGGAGGCTGAAGCAGGAGGGTCACTTAAAGCCCAGGAGTTGGAAGTTGCAGTGAGCTATGATTGTGCCTCTGTACTACACCCTGGGTGACAGAGGAAGACCTTGTCTCAAGGGGAAAAAAAGGCACAAACATATCAATATATCTGATGGCTTGACTCAAAACAGGAAATTCAGACACATTTACTTACTAAAACACACAATGGCTTTAGGAATAAAACCCAACAAAAGAAGAGGTTATGAATGTAGGCTTTGTTTTGCTGAAGATATTGACAAAGATAAGATTATTTTATTATTAAAATGTGATGTATATCTAAATGTTTCAAAATAAGCAACAAGACTTCAAGGCTCTTGAAACTTGTAAGATGAAATTTTATTTTTATTTTTTTTTTGAGACAGAACCTCAAGCTGTCACCCTGGATAGAGTGCTGTGGTATCACAGCTCACAGCAACCTCCAATTCCTGGACTCAAGCAAATCTCTTGCCTCCACCTCCCAAGTAGCTGGGACCACAGGTGCCCACCACAATACCAGGCCATTATTTGGTTACAGCCGTCATTGTTGTTTGGCGGGCCCGGGCTGGATTCGAACCCTCCAGCTCAGATGTACATGGCTGGCGCCTTAGCCCGTTGAGCCACAGGCACCGAGCCTAAGATGAAATTTTAAATCTAGGCTTGGTGCCTATGGCTCAACGGGCTAAGGTGCCAGCCATGTACACCTGAGCTGGTGGCTTTGAATCCAGCCCGGGCCCACCAAACGACAACAGCTGGGGCAGGAGACTCACTTGAGCCCAGGAATTGGAGGTTGCTGTGAGCCACGGCATTCTATCCAGGGTGACAGCTTGAGGCTCTGTCTCAAAAAATTTTTTAAAAAGGCTCGGCGCCTGTGGCTCAACGGGCTAAGGCGCCAGCCACATACACCTGAGCTGGCAGGTTCGAATCCAGTCCAGGGTCTGCCAAACAACAATGATGGCTGCAACCAAAAAATGGCTGGGCATTGTGGCGGGCGCCTGTAGTCCCAGCTACTTGGGAGGTGGAGGCAGGAGACTCTCTTGAGCCCAGGAATTAGAGGTTGCTGTGAGCTATGATGCAACAGCACTCTATCCAGGATGACAGCTTGAGGCTCTGCCTCAAAACAAAAAAAAATTTAAATCTAAAACAGGATAACTAGAAAAACTTAAAAGGATTATGAAATTCAAAAAGTTTCTCTAAAAGGGAGGATTTAGAAGAGAATAACAAAGGAAAACAGGTAAACAAAAGATAAAATTTAAAAATACAGGGCGGCACCTGTGGCTCAAGGAGTAGGGTGCCGGCCACATATACCAGAGGTGGTGGGTTCAAATTGTTTTTTGCAATTTCTGGCCCTGGCCAAAAATTGCAAAAAACCAAATAAATAAAAATAAAAAATATAGTCAGTTCAGCGCCTGTAGCTCAAGCAGCTAGAGCACTAGCCACATATACCAGAGCTGGCAGGTTCGAATTCAGGCTGGGCTTACCAAACAACAATGACAACTACAACCAAAATATAGCCAGATGGGCCAGCGTCCGAGGCTCAGTGAGTAGGGCGCTGGCCCCATATACTGAAGGTGGCAGGTTGGGTTTTATTCCTTCGCCAAACTACAAAAACAAAAATAGCCAGGCGTTGTGATGGGCGCCTGTAGTCCCAGCTACTCGGGAGGCTGAGGCAAGAGAATCGCCTAAGCTCAGGAGCTGGAGGTTGCTGTGAGCTGTGTGACGCCCCGGCACTCTACCAAGGGTGATAAAGTAAGACTCTATCTCTATATAAAAAAAAAAAGCTCTTTTCCCCCTTTTTGAATCTGTTCCCTGAACTCTTGCTCCCCATGGTAGATCTGGTAGGCACCTGCACTCTGCTATGTCCCAACACTGGTTGAGGAGTACTTTTTCTCTTCTAACTTTTGGACACTGACTTCTGTCCTGGTCTTATCCACCATTGATATCAGTAATGGTCTCTCCTCCAGGAAACTTTGTGCAGGATGATTGCCTGGCAAACTCTGTCTGCTCCTGGCTTTTCCTCCTCTCCTCATTCTGGTACTTCTGCCTCTGGCTCTAGCTCCAGGCTGTCTGCCACACAGCCCCTGCCCTGGCACCCCTGGACTATGCCCATGGACAGTCACAGCGATGCTTAATATTTGGCTTTCTTCTTGCATCATTCATGGGGTCTTTCAGAACTTGTCTGTGCCTCAAGAAGGATCAGCCAAATCCCTTCTGGAGCCTATGTATTCATATTCCCTTCATTCTACCAAAGCAAGGCTGGGAGGACACCAATACAGAGAAGCAAAGCACCATCCCCGCTGTCTCAGTATCTCTCTCAAGCTATGTTAGCCTCAAACGTGTTGTTAATGTCTTACCCCTCACCCTAGGGGTGGGGAGGAGGCATTGGATCTTCTCTTAATGGACCAAGAAGCATCCTCCCTCCAGGCTCAACCCTAGCACTCGGAGAAGCCAACGTGGGAAGATTGCTTGAGCTCATGAGTTCAAGACCAGCCTGAGAAAGAAGGAGATTCTATCTCTACCAAAAATAGAAATAGTTAGCTGAGCATGGTGGTATGTGCCTACAGTTCAGCTATGTAGGAGGCTGAGGATGGAGTATGGCTTGAGCTCTGAAGTTTGACGTTGCAGTGAGCTATGATGATGCTACTGCACTCTACCTGTGGCAACAGAGACTTTGTCACATGAATAAAAAGGCTTTTAGCTTTCCCCGCCCCCTCATACTATGATACTAGTTATGGGTCTGTCATATATGGCTTTTATCATGTTGAGGCAAGTTCCTTCTATACCCAATTTTTTGGGAGTTTGTCATGAAGGGATGTCGGATTTTATCAAATGCTTTTTCAGCATCAATTGAAATGATGGCATGGTTTTAGTCCTTTGGTTGATACAATATATCACATTGATTTGTGCATGCTGGACCATCCTTATATTCTTGGGATGAAACCAACTTGATTGTGATGAATAATCTTTTTAATGTGTTGTTGAATTCAATTTGCTAGTATTTTGTTGAGGGTTCTTACATCTCCCTTCATTAGAGTTTTAGCCTATAGTTTTCTTTTTTGTTGTTGTTGTTGTGTCTTTGTCTGGTTTTGATATCAGGGCAACAGAAGCCTTGTAAACTGAGTTTGGCAGCATATAAACATCCTTTTAAGTGGATATCTGAGTTCCATTAGGAGGAAGGGGGAAAGAAGCATAAGATTAAAGCTGTAAATGTTTTAGAAGAATGGAAGGATAAGAGAGCCTATTATATCCCAATACCTATGAACTTAGGTTTTAATGCAACTAACAAGGCATTGGTCCCTTTGAGGGAGAAGGCAGGAGTTGACATTCCTGCATAAAAGTGGGATGTTTGAAAGGCTACATCCTAAAAAAATTAATCATGGACTGGCATAAGATGATAAGAAATTCATAATATATGGCTCGGTGCCTGTAGCTCAAGAAGCTAAAGCACCAGCCACATACACTGGAGCTGGCGGGTTCGAATCCAGCCCAGGTCTGCCAAACAACAATGACAACTGCAACCAAAACATAGCCAGGCGTTCTGGTGAGCACCTGTAGTCCCAGCTACTTGGGACGGTGAGGCAAGAGAATCACTTAAGGCCAAGAGTTTGAAGTTGCTAAGAGCTGTGACATGACGGCACTCTACCCAGGGCCACAGCTTGAGACTCTGTCTCAAAAAAAAAAAAAAAAAAAAGGAAATTCATAATGTATATTGGGAGGTGTAAATTAGATGAACAGAGAGAGCTTCCCTTAAAAATTTATAACTGTTGGGCGGCACCTGTGGCCCAAAGGAGTGGGGCACTTGCCCCATATACTGGAGGTGGTGGGTTCCAACCCAGCCCCAGCCAAAAACTGCAAAAAAAAAAAAAAAAAATTGTAACTATGCATTGCATTTGCCAGAGTTTGGATTTTTACTTCCATGATGTCCTAGGAATTCAAATGCTAAAAAATTAACGTAGTGATCCTGGAGTGGTGATATCCCTTGGGAACCTGGCTGTAGCAAATCTAAAATCTCTCTTCTAAGGCAAACCTTTAACCCATACTTTGTGGACATTTACAGATAAAATCTTGCTTATGATGAATTTATGATAAAAAAAATTACAAGTCACCAAAGTAAACACCAGGAGAGTCAGCAGATACAAAAACAGGATTACTGAGATTTAAATTATGGAACTCTTAAATAAGAATGATTGAATATCTGTATTTTAAATAATTAAATTTAACTTAAAAGACTTGAAACAGAAATAAGACATTATTAAAAAAGAACAAGATTTTTTGGAAAAGATCCAACACCTGAAAATATGAAAACTAATTTTTTTTTTTTTGATACAGAGCTTCAATCTATCACCCTAGGTAGAGTGCCATGGCATCACAGCTCACAGCAACCTCCAACTCCTGGGCTTAGGCAATTCTCTTGCCTCAGCCTCCCGAGTAGCTGGGACTGCAGGTGCCTGCCACAACACCTGGCTAGCTTTCTTTTATTTCTTCATTTTTCTAGTTTAAATATGATTTTACATTGTTGCCTTTTTCAAAAATTAGAACTTCATTTTTGCTAGTGTTTCTACCCCTATTATTTGCTTTTTCCCCCAAATTGATCCTGTAAAGTTTTTGGTTTGCTTGTTTTTGTTTGATTTATTGCACTTTTTTGTCTTTCCTCTCTACTTGGTGGAGTTGGGGTACTGTGTCCAAACAGGCTGGCAAAGAGCTGCTGACCTAACCACCCAACCCGGCACCCCCAGAGGCTGGAGGTTCTTAAGGTTGGGTCAAAGTACCCAACTGTACACCTATATTGCTCCCATCCCCCTCTTTCTGTGCCTCTCTTCTTTTTGTTAACAGTCGCTTCTACCCACCCCCTCTCTTTCTACTTTTTAAAAAAATTCTTTCTTTCTCTTCAATCTTCTCATCCTTCTGGTCCTGTACCAAATCAACCCGTCGAAACCCTAGTCCAGAGACACAGCAACTTAAAAAGCAGGAGGAAGTGAAAGGAATATTAGGGCAAGGAAACATAAAAGAAATCAGTCATGAGGATGAATCAGCAGAAAACTCCTGGCATCATGAAAAACCAGTCCAGAGCAACCCCCTCCCCCAAGGAACTGTGAGATAGCTACTGCAGAGGATTCCACCTATAAGGAAATGTTAGAAATGATAGAAAGGGAACTTAGAATACAGATGATGAAAACAATCAAGGAAATAAAGGAAACAATGAAGGAAACTGCTGATAAAGTGGAAAATAACCAAAAGGAAATCCAAAAGCAGAATCAATTAAGAGATGAATGCTGTGAAGAATATAAAAAGGATATAGCAGAGCTGAAGGAACTGAAACAGTCAATTAGGGAACTTAAAGATGCAATAGAAAGTATCAACAACAGATTAGACCAGGCAGAAGAAAGAATCTCAGAGGTAGAGGACACAGCTCTTGAGATAACTCGGATAGTTAAAGAGGCAGAAAAGAAGAGAGAGAAAGCAGAACATTCACTGACAGAATTATGGGACTCCATGAAGCGTTCAAACATATGAGTTATAGATATTCCAGAAGTGGAAGAAGAATGCCCCAGGGGAATGGAAGCCATACTAGAGAATATTATAAATGAAAATTTCCCAAATATCACCAAAGATTCTGACCCTCTCCTTTCAGAGGGATATCAGACCCCAGGTCACCTCAACTCTAACCGAGCTTCCCCAAGACATAGTGTGATGAACCTGTCCAAAGCCAAGACAAAAGAAAAGATTCTTCAAGCTGCCAGGAGTAAGTGCCAGTTGACCTACAGGGGCAAATCCATCAGGGTGACTACAGACTTCTCTAATGAAACTTTCCAAGCAAGAAGACAATGGTCATCTACTTTTAATCTACTTAAACAGAACACTCTCCAGCCCAGAATTCTATATCCTGCAAAACTAAGCTTTAAAATTGATGGAGAAATCAAATCATTTACTGATATATAAACATTGAAGAAATTCGCCACAACAAGACCAGCTCTACAGGAAATACTTCATTCTACACACTGACCATCAAAATGGATCAACAGCAAAGTAAGAACTCAAAAATTAAAGGACAGAACCTAATTTCCACACTGATTCAAAAGATAAAACTAAGCAATGGACTCTCACAAAATAAGATGAATAGAACACTACCACACTTATCAATAAATGTGAATGGGTTGAACACTACCACACTATCTTAATAAATGTAAATGGCTTGAATTCCCCACTGAAGAGGCATAGATTGGCTGACTGGATTAAAAAACACAAGCCATCCATTTTCTGTCTGCAGGAAACAAATCTAGCTTCAAAAAACAAATTAAAACTCCAAGTTAAGGGCTGGAAGACAATTTTTCAGGCAAACGGAATTCAGGAGAAAAGAGAAGTTGCAATCTTATTTTCAGATTATGTGGATTTAAAGCAACTAAAGTCAAAAAAGACAAAGATGGTCACTTTATATTGGTAAAGGGAAAAATACAACAAGAAGACGTTTCAATTCTAAATATTTATGCACCCAATTTAAATGCTCCTAGATTCTTGAAACAGACCTTACTCAGTCTGAGCAATATGATATTTGATAATACCATAGTAACAGGGGGCTTTAACACTCCTCTTACAGAGCTGGACAGATCCTCTAAACAGAAATTAAACAAGGCTATAAGGGACTTAAATGAGACCCTAGAACAACTGTGCTTGATAGACGTATATAGAACACTCCATCCCACAGATAATATACATTCTGCTCATCGTCCCATGGAACATTCTCCAAAATTGATCATATCCTAGGACACACACAAAAAAACTCAATAGAATCAAAAGAATTGAAATTTTACCTTGTGTTTTTTCAGACCACAAGGCACTAAAGGTGGAACTCAACTCCAAAAAAAATGTTCAACCCCACACAAAGACATGGAAATTGAACAAACTTCTGTTGAATGACAGTTGATTGTAAGAAGAAATAAAACAGGAAATCATTAACTTCCTTGAGCATAACAACAATGAAGACACAAGCTACCAAAACCTGTGGGATACTGCAAAAGCAGTTGTAAGACGAAAATTTATCATTTTAGATGCCTACATTCGAAAAACAGAAAGAGAGCGCTTCAACAAGCCATCTTGTGGAATTGAAAAAGAAGAACAATCTAAGCCTAAACCCAGCAGAAGAAAAGAAATATCCCAAATTAAATCAGATATCAACGAAATTGAAAACAAAAGAATCATTCAAAAAGTTAATGAAACAAGGAGTTGGTTTTTTGAAAAAATAAATAAAATAGATAAACCTTTGGCCAGACTAACTAGAAACAGAAAAGTAAAATCTCTAGTAAACTCAATCAGAAATGATAAAGGGGAAATTACAACTGATGCCACAGAGATACAAGAGACCATCTCTGAATACTACCAGAAACTCTATGCCCAGAAATTTGACAATGTGAAGGAAATGGATCAATATTTGGAATCACACCCTCTCCCTAGACTTAGCCAG
>CAUYON010017423.1:0-17156 GCA_963573935.1 Arctocebus calabarensis
GAATACATTGGATATTTGCTTCTCCATTCTTGTGATACTCTGCAAAGAAGAATGTGTTTCAACTCCACCCAGGTTAATACAAAAGATGTAAAGTCCCACCTTTTGTATGGGTGAATAGTATTCTATGGTATACATATACCAATTGGGGAAGGGGGTGGGTGGAGGGAGGAGGGGCATTGGGTGGGCTCCCACCTATTGAGTACAATGTAGGTATATAGGGCACATCTCTTGGGGGAAGGACTCAACTACTACTCGGACTTTACAAACACTAAAATTTACAAATTCAAAATAAATTAAAGAAAAAAGAAACTAGGGAAAAAAACATATCTCACCACTTCCAGGAGTAACGGCATACTTAATCTACCCTCCTAAGGTAGACAAAGTAAACAGACAGAGCTTCACATCTAGGACTTGCCCCAAGCCTATGGAAATGGTTATATGACATCTCTAATCCCATCACAGGGCTGGATGACCTGGGAAGTTGAGGTGAGGCATCAGAAAACCAGTTAATAGTAGGCAATAAGGAGCTTGAGGGATGGAAAGGGAAAGGAGAAAAAAGATAGAGGAGACAGATCAATTCAAAATAGGCTTAAAAATAAATTTGGAAACATCTAAGGAAAAAGCTAATTCTAAGAAAGTCAATGAAATCAATAACCAAGAGATGAATTCATACCAGATAAGATGATAATATAGTTGACCCTTGAACAACATGGGGGTTAGAGGTACTGACTCCCCCATATAATCAGTAATCTATGTGTAACATTTGATTCCCCCCAAACTCAACTCCTAATAGCCTACTGTTGACTGGAAGCCTTATCAATAACATAACCAGTCAATTAACTCATATTTTCTGTGTTATATGTATTACATACTATAACACAGTATGTATATTCTTACAACCAATTAGAGAAAAGAAATGTTTTTAAGAAAATTATTAAGTGGAAGTGGATTATCATAAAGGTTTCATCCTCATCTTCAAGAGAAAGTGGAAGAGGAGAAGGAGGAAGAGAAGGAGAAAGGTTTGGTTTTGTTGCCTCAGGATGGCAAACGTGGAAGAAAATCCATGTATTAGAGAAGACCTGGGGTTAGATACCCAGTAATGGGACTATAGGAAATGGCACAATGTAGGGTAAAGCACCACACCCCCTGGATGAAGGGCTCAGCTGCAACTTGAACTTTATTTAAGAAACTCAAACAATGCAACCTCATCATTTGTATCCTCATATTAATCTGAAATAAAAATAAACACAGATGCTGTCACATACACACAAAAGAGAGAACATGTGGTTCAAACTTATCTTGTTCAAGAGTCAACTGTAGGCTGTGCATGGTGGCTCATGCTTGTAATCCTACCCCTCTGGGAGGCTGAGGTGGAAGGATCCCTTGAGCTCAGGAGTTCATGATCAGCGTGAGAAAACATGAGACACTCATTTCTCCAAAAATAGAAAAACTAGTGGGTGTTGTGGTGGGCACCTGTAGTCCCTGCTACTAGGGAGGCTGAGGCAGAAGGGTCACTTGAACCCAGGAGTTTAAGTTGCTGTGAGCTGATACCACAGCACTCTAGTCTGGGGCAACAGGGCAACAGAGTGAGACTCTGTCTCAAAAAAACAAACAAAAAAAAACCTAAAAAGAGTCAACTGTAATACAGCAATCTGAAAACTACACAAAGTGCACTAAGAATTCTCAAGAGGTGATAAATGGCCATAGAATGAGAGAATGAGAAATTGCTGAACAAGCACAGATGTGAGACTAGATAAATATAGAATCTAGAAATTTTCTAGAATCAACTGGAAATCTGAAAAATGGAAAAATATGGTCACAGAAATAAAAGCTCAATAGATCAGACAAATACCCTATCAAGCAATTGGAAATTAGTCCTGAAGGATGAACTCAAAAGGTAACACAGAAAAAGGAAAGGATGAAACTCACAAAAAGGAGGTTAGTTTGAGAGCCTTTAGCAAACATCTAAAAGGAATCCCAGAAATAAATTAGAAAAAAGGAGACAAGTAGTATTCTAAGAAATTGCTCATTCAAGAGTCAACTGTAGGCTGACTTTCTTGAATTTTCTTGAATCAAAGAAAGGCATAAGTTTTTGGATTCACAGAAGATATTCAAAGTCATGCAAGATAAATAAAAATAAATCCATATATATCACATTGGAGGAAAACTGGAGAATCTCAAAAATAAAGAAAGGATATTTATTTATTTATTTATTTATATTTTATTGTTGGTGATTTATTGAAGATAAAAGACACCAGGTTACACTGATTGCATTTGTTCGGTAAAGTCCCTCTTACAATCGATAAAGAAAGGATTTTAAAAGATTACCAGAAAAGAAAAATAAAAATCACATGCAAAGTAACTATAATTAGATTGACAATCAATTTCTCAATAGTAAAAGTATTAATAAATTTCAGGAAGCAATAACTTCAAAGTACTAAGGAAAAATAAATGCCAGTCTAGATTTCTACCCTTAGCTGGGCCTCTGGTCCTAATGAAGATCTCCAAAGAAACACCAACCCACACATTCCTCCCCCAGCCTGGTCCAAAGATTCAGCTAGTGGTTTGGGGGTCCAATAATTTAAAATCAAGAAAAGGATGAGAAAAAATCTCTTTCTGTCTAAACTCAGGGCAGTGGAGCCATCTTACCTACCCTAGTTTTGGCAACCAAGGGGAAAAAATTATTATGATTCTAGGACCAAACAGGTTGGAGGGGAACAAAGGGCTTCTCAAATTTAGAGATCACCTGACCTGGATTACCCAAAGCTTGGGATCCACCAGAAAATTCAAATTCGGGTAATCTTTCTAGAACTTCTTGCATTCCAAGTTACTCTAACATAAATTTTCTTCAAACTTTGGCCCCTGCTCTGGTTGATCCATAGGAATAATAGTAGGACAAGGGAATACTTAATTTTCCTTGTTAAACCCTTTGAGATTACTATCTGTTTCCTCCTGGGACCTGGCAGATTCTTCCCCAAACAGTCCCAAGGAACAATTCATGGGAGTGTTCCTCACTTATAGGAATGATTTGAACCAGGACTTCGAATACTACCAGCAGTTTTTCTCTGCCTCTGCCTCTTGCATCTCACTGTAGCTGGAGACAGAGGCACATGAATGGCACAGGAACAGCATTTTAACACTGGGCCCCCTTGGCCTGCCTGACTTCAGCACTGCCGTGGAGGACAGTTCCCTGCTATGACTGGCGTTTACATCAAACCTCAGGCTGTCACCTCAGAGGAGGAAGGCCCCTTAGCCAGCCCAGTGTAGGTAGCAGCTAGAAGTGCAAGGGAGTTACCACTCCTCCTTCTCCAAAACCAATAAGAGTTGATAAGATGCAGTCCCTTGTTCTCTTTTGGGAAAAATTGGAGGCACATTTGACATAGTTCACGGGGCATCTACCAGGATTGAGCCCCAATTACCCACAAGCTCACTAATGTCATTTGTCATAGTTATTTTGTGCTGCTACAACAGAATACATGAATCTGGGTAATTTATAAAGAATAGAACTTTATTTATCACCATTCTGGAGTTTGGGAAGTCCAAGAGCAAGGCATAAGCATCTGGGGAGGGTCTTCTGCTGTGTTCTCAGACAGTAGAATGCAGAGGGCAAGCAGGGACAACTCTGTCTGCCAAGCCCCTTTATAAAGGAACCTAGTCCCATGAATGAGGGAAGAGTCCTCATGACCTACTCTCAAGGGCCCCAGGTTTTAATCCTATTACCTTGGCAACACCTGATGGTGGAGGGGACACATTCAAACCACAGAACCATTTAATTAATGGCTAGTCTTTCTTACCTGTCTCCCTTCCCGTCCTTCCGCACACCTGCCTCCTGAGATCACATTATGAACACACCTCCTCACATCACAAATCCCTCCTCACTCAGGGTCTGCTTTTGCTGCAACCTAAAAGAAGATTTCATCTTTTCAATACAGTGAGTGGTGTGTTCATCTTTTGAGATGAAGGGAAAAAAGAGTTGGCTTTAGATCTGAAATAGCAGCAGAGTGATTCAAGGGAGGTGGGATGCATCAGTGGGACAGCTATGGTGGGGTCAGTTGAGATTGGAATTCATTCATCCTACTGAGGGGAGTCCACTTGTTACAGTCCCATGACTACATCACAAGGTTCATGTTAGGAGAGACTGGAGTGGCTGAGGGAAGGAAGATATGCAACAGGAGCTTCAGGCTGTGGGTTGAGCTTAATTTTCTTCATGTGTGACTTATTTCTGGACCCGGGCTGAATAGGAAGTAGCTTCCATGGCGGATGGTAGGAACCCAAGAGGGCGAGGCAAACTTGCAAGTATATTCAGCACCTCTGGTTGAATGGGCATATGAATCGGAATGTAGCATTCCAAGTTACAAGAGATACAGAGTGTGTATAAATTAACATTTTAGGATGTTTGGATGTTAAATTTCATTGAAATATAGCACACATTTCATGCTAATGATAATAATAATAATGTAGTCTGTAAAAATAAGGTTCCAAAAGCTCCCTCGGGTTTTCGGAAAAGGAAGAAATTTTAGAAACTTTTTCTGGTGTGTCTTTCTACAAAAAGAGATCTGATTGTTTTCATTTGACTTCGAGTGAACAGACTTGAAGAGATTAAAAACACTTGGCCAAGGCCACACAATAAATGGGCAGCCAGAGTCCAGGGCAATGTGAGTCTCAATAATAAAAGCACAGGCTCAGTGCTGACCAGTACTAGACTAGTACTAGGCTCAGTACCAGACCTCCTTTTGAGTCACAGGAGACTAGCTACAATTTCCTTTCTTTCAGGTAGAATGCTACTAATAAAGGAGGAGAAAGACTCTCAAGTTGGGGGCTTTCTGAGAGTGCAAACCTCAGACATATAATAGAACGCGATTATAGGTGCCCCTTTCTGCCATGGATGTCTGTCATTATGTATTTAAGTTTCACGGGTCAAGGCAGGAATGATGACATTTCATTCATCAGTACTTCTCTCACCCTCAGAGCTGTTTTTCTCTCTGCTAAGGTCAAGTTTCTCTCCATGCTGAATAAATTAAAATCTGGCATCGTGATTTTCCAGTGAATGGGGAGGGCAGGTCCCTGGCCTTGCCTCCTGCTGCAGAAGCAAGATAGCACAGGAGAGGCCAAGCATTAACCTTTCCACCAGAGTGAAAGAATCTCCTTTTCCCCTCAATGAATGAGAACCACAGAGGGTCACAGGAGAGAAGACAAGCTCTGCGACCCTTCAGATGGCAGCAAGAGGACAGGGTATTTTTAGGGGTAATAGTTTTTTCTGTTCTTCTTTCTAGTGGACTATGACAACTTCCCAGCATGCTACTCCGTCCTGTTCTGCTACAGAACTACTTTCAACTCTGGGAAAACCAGTCCGTATGGTTTGGATGGACTTATAATTACCCTCCTCACCCACCTGCTCAGTCGTAGCCACAGGTGGGCAGGGATCTAGGTGTGGCCAATCAGGTCACCCATTCTCCTTTGATTGGTTCACAAACAAGCATGCAATCCACTTAATCAGAGTGCCTCGATACAATTTTATATATTAAGAGTGGGGGAACCACTTATCTTCATTTTGGATAAAGCAGCATCATTAGAGGCTTTTGTAATCATCTTTCCTCCGGAAAATGAGAGTCTGAGAGAATGCAGCCAGCAGGGAAGAGTGAGAGAGAGGTGGGGGAGAGGAGACAGAGGCCTGACAGAATCCTTTCACACCTGGATCTGTGCCTGAATGGAGCCCATGACTGGATTTCTATTCCAGTTTTTAAATTCTAAATTTTGAATTCCAGTTTTGAGTGTGGCTTATGTTGTATTCCATTACATTTGAACCCTGACTCCTATAAAGTCTATCCTGCCTTGTTTATCCAGGTGAATGAAGGAAAGAATATTTTTTTCTCGCGGTAAGCAGGATATTTGTGATTAGAATCAAAGACACACACTCTCCTTGGAGAAGCTGGCTCACATGTGTGTCAATCGCCATCTTCGCCAGCTCTCTGACGTCTTGCCTTAGCGCTAAATACAATTTGAGCCATTGCTCTGGAAGGGTCTTGGGTTTTAAGGTGCTCAGTGTTCTTACAATCTCTTCTCCACTGCTCCCCCATGAAGGGAACAGAGGAAAACGGCTGAGGGATGTAGAACAGGTATACATCTCACCCATGCTCACACAGCTGGATGGTGCTGGGAAGGAAACACTCAGTGGACCCCAACGTGAACCCCCCTGGTTAATGCCTCAGCAAACATTTAGAATGAATAAGACCTAGTCATGGCCACGAGAGGGTCTTAGTGGGGCTGATAGTCCATATGCATGAAGTTGAATGTCCTCTTCAGAATGTTTGCCTACGAAATGTCCATTGTACTGAGCACGGTCTGCCTCTCCAGTGTCCCAGGGTGGCCCACACACGGCTAAACTGCGAGTGTGGTGCTCTGTGGCAGGAACAAATCACAATCTACTTAATTTCGCTGAGCCCTGTTGACAGTGAAGTGGTTACATGGTTATAGGGAACGAAGGCTGATTTACAAAGTGGGGCTTGTGTGAGGATGTAACTGCTATGGCTTCCAGGTCTGGGGCTGGAGAAAGACAGGCTATCAACTAGCTCTGTAAATTAGTAAGCCAAGTCTTCTGAAATTAAGCCAAATCCGAAATAAGTTGAACTAAAAGCTAATACGAATTTTTAAAACAACTTCATTGAGGTATAATCAAAGTACAATAAACTATGCATACTATGGAATGAGATAACAATCATTTCCTTCTCCCCTGTAAGTTTCCTGGTGCTCCTGCTTTCCCTCGGTCCCACCCCAGGCAACCACTGATCTCTTTTCTGCCACTGTAAATTAGTTTTCATTTTTGAGAACTGTTAGTAAAAAATGTCAAAGTAAACTAAAAACGGTGTTTAGATAGGATGGGGCTGCCCCATTTGAACAGGCGGCCAATGCGTCCCTGAACTTGTGGAGTTGGGGTGGAGGAGGTCTCTGCCCAACTCTAAATTCCTAGTTTTCTTCTCACTTTCGCTTGAGAAATAAGCCATATGGTAGCCTGGGTGGTGGTGCGTGATTTGGGAACTTTGCAACAGGAGCTAGCCAAGAAGAGCCAAGCGTGTTAGGGGATGGTGAGAAATGAGGGTGGAGAGGTACACCAGGACCCATCCTGGGTGCTTCGTCTTTGCCAAGCTTAGAAACAAAGAAACTAACTTTAAACTGAAACACAAGGAATGTAGGAGGATTGCCTTTACGTGCCAATGTCTGTAAACAATGAAGCAGATTAATAGCAGAAATGGTGAAGTTGCTCCTTGTGGAGCATTGTTTGAAAAAGGTACATTCTTGTTGTTTGAAAAAGGTACATTCTTATCTTTATGAATTGAAGTAGCCACGATCCAGTCTAAAGGCACAGGAATGGACTAAAGGCATCCTAAAACCTCATCCGGGTTTTAGGAAGGTTTAAAGTGTTTTATGCAAACACTTTAAGAGTAGCTCACTGGGTGAACATTTAAAAGTGCCTGAGCCTACCTTGACAAGATCCATTTTGAGACTGTGGGCAGTAAGCCGTCATTGCAGGTCATTGCATCATCGTCAGCAGGGCTACGGGACCCAGGGCTGTTCCGCACGCCACTGCAGCAGGCCTGCCCGGCAGCTCTCCTGGGACTAGTGGTGGGGCAAACATGACCCCTCCCCATTGCTACCAAGCAAACTACCCGTGGGACATAATGTTAGGCTTGGAGACATTAAGAAGGCACCATCAAAACTGATATTTGACATGTGCAACTAAATCATGCTCAGAATTGTCCTGTACATTCACTCCTAGGCAATAAAAAATCGACGAGTACAGTTCTACTGTTGAACAAATATCATCTCTCATATCTTAGGTCTTTTCAGTGTTTAAGGGCTACAGGTGGCCAATATTTGCTGCCTGAATGAAATCATTTTTTTATCTTTTACAAAGCCACATAGTGATTACATTTGAAATTAATCTCAAATGAATTGGTAATCAATTCCTAAGTGCCTCCTCATCTGGGAAGGCGGTGGGGCCTGGGTGGGGGGAGTACATTGAAATCATTAAAGGTGGGAAATACCCCTGTTGTAGTTTTTCTCCTGCTGTGATGTAAATGCCCTTATGCTGGTTTCCCACAGCTGATCCCTGCGGCAGAGGCCACACTGTCTTTAGGTTCCTGCTACCTGACCCAGAGGCTAACACATAGGAAGAGCTAAACAAATGTTTACTGAATAGAGGAATAAATGATACAGATTTACTACTGTTTAATGCTCATATTTCTTCCAGCTATTTCCTAAAAGAGGTAAGTACCTAAAATCTTCATGAATAGAGATTTTTCACCCCTTTAGATTCATTATTCCCTTAAAGCATAATTCCATGAATTTGATTTTTGGGTTAAAGAATATCTGTATCTTTGTGTCTTTCTTATTATTTAATATGGCTTTTTTACAATGACTTTAAAATCTATTCACAATTAGAACATCACCAGTAATGGGGCAACCCTGATGGAGGCACATAGACGTTACGTGCCTCCTAATACAATGCAACCTGGAACACACAGTGTCACCTATGACATGCTTGTTTCCAAAATTTTAGCTTCTGAAAACTAACTTTTAGTCTTAGAAGATAGCTTATTCTATAGGACATCTGATTGGGCCACTTCAATTGGTTGGTGTCATGAAAGAATATAAAAGGGACAGAGAAGGCTCGGCGTACACAGCATGGTGGTTACGGTGCCAGCCACATACACTGAGGGTGGTGGGAGTGAACCCGGCCCAGGCCGGATTCACTACAACAACAACAACAAAAATAGCTGGGCGTTGTGGTGAGCGCCTGTAGTCCCAGCTTCTTGGGAGGCTGAGGCAAGAGAATCACTTAAGCCCAGGAGTTTGAGGTTGCTGTGAGCTGTGGCGCCATGGTACTCTACTGAGGGTGACATAGTGAGACTCTGTCTCAAAAAAAAAGAAGGGGGGAGGTCAAGTAAAAGGGATAGAGAAACTATTTAGATAAAAAGAGATTTAAAAGTCATAACAACAAAGACCTTGTATGCACATGATTATATGTTTGTTCAAACAAACTAGCTAAAAAGTTATGTGGGGGGAAATTGAGAAAATATAAGCATGGACTGAATATTAGACAATATAAAGGAATTGTTATTAATTTTGATAATTGTGATCTTAGTACTCTAGATATATAGGAAAATGTTCTTACTTTTTGGACACGCATACTGAAGGATTTAGATATTAAATGGCACATTTCTTTTCTTTCTTTCTTTCTTTTTTTTTTTTTGAGACAGAACCTCAAGCCGTCACCCTGGGATAGAGTGCTATAACATCACGGCTCACAGCAACCTCCAATTCCTGGGCTCAAGCGAGGCTCCTGCCTCCGCCTCCCAAGTAGCTGGGACTACAGGTCCCCACCACAATGCCCGGCCATTTTTTGGTTGCAGCCGTCATTGTTGTTTGGTGGCCGGGGTTGGATTCGAACCCGCCAGCTCAGGTGTACATGGCCGGTGCCCTAGCCCATTTAGCCACAGGCACTGAGTCAAATGGCATGTTTCTATAGCATTTCTTAATATATTTTAGCAAAAAAAAGGTAAAGGAAATACAATAAAATATTAACAAATATTAAATGCAGATGATAAGTATTTGAAGGCTAACTGTAGTATTCTCCATAGTTTTTGTTTTATTTGTGATTCTGAATTGTCCTCAACATGTGGGTTCCATCTCATGATCTAAAGTGGCTGCTTCACCTCCTGTCATCACATCTGCATTCCTGAGAGTTTAAAGATGTAATGGAGTCAACCACTAGTTCCTTTTCAGGGGACAACTTGTGGTGACTTACACTACTTTTGCTATCATTACTTTAGCTAAAACTTGGTTGTATAATCTCAAAAAGCTGCGAGGAGGGCTGGAAACTGTCCATTCTAGCTGGGAATCTGTTGGGGACTAGCCGCAAACTACACCATGAGTTCTTTCCCAGTGACTGGTGGTGATGAGAAGATGAGAGAAAAATAAAGAATCAAAGATGCAAGAAGGACATTTTTAAAAACTGGGCTGGGGGACTTTCCATCTCCAAACATGAGGACCAGCAAAAGGCCCCTAACTCTGGGCTAGCTCCATTTTTATTACACACATCACTGTTATATTTGGGGTTTTTTTGCAGTTTTTGGCCGGGGCTGGGTTTGAACCCACCACCTCTGGCAAATGGAGCCAGCACCCTACTCCTTTGAGCCACAGGTGCCACCCACACATCACTATTTTAATCATCAGTTTAATGGGAGGGATGTTAAACCTTTATGTCATGGTTCTTGCTGGGCTTGTTTTTTCCAACCAAACGTACCCTTCCTTCCTTCCTTCCTTCCTTCCTTCCTTCCTTCCTTCCTTCCTTCCTTCCTTCCTTCCTTTTGTCCTTCCTTCCTTTTCTTTTCTTTACAGAGTTTCACTTTGTGGCTCTTGGTAGAGTGCTGTATTGTCATAACTCACAGCAACCTCAAACTCTTGGGCTCAAGCGATTCTCTTGCCTCAGCCTCCTGAGTAGCTAGGACTATAGGCACCCACTACATGCTTTGCTTTGTTTAGAGACAAGGTCTTGCTCTGGCTTAGACTGGTCTCGAACTCATGAGCTCAGGCAATCCACCCTCCTTGGCCTCCCAGGTTCTAGGATTACAGGCGTGAGCCACTGTGCCAGAGTTAATAAAACTATTTCCTTAGCTAACTACCTTAATTAGACTGATTTACCTCTTACTTTTATTGCTGTGAGTTATTTATGATCTTAACACAAACAGAGCATGGGATAGGGAACACAGTCTGGGAGCAGGATGTCAAAGCAGACCCTACTCAGACCATGCACACAAATGTCAAGAGTGACGATTAAACCCCCAGGAAGACTTGTGGGCAGATGAGCTGGTGCTGCTGCCAATACCGAGAAAACAGAAGGAAAGAGGTATTTTCCTCCTCGTCTCCCTGACAGACCTTTTCTCTCTTAACGAGGTTTAGGTGCCCGCCGTCTCCAGTGGATTCAGCACTCCCTCACTATTTTCCTAACTCCCAAATGCACTCACTCTCCCTGACCAGGGCAGCAAGCCTTGTCTCTCAGGGCTCAGTGGCCTCTCAGCAGACTCGTGTGGGGGAGAGGAGTGAAGCTCTGGCAAGACAGTTTCTCTGTTTGAAAATGTCAGGCGTCAGGCTGTGGCACTTTGCACCAGAGTTGGGGCTCCGGGCATTGCTATTGTGGTCTCGATGCATACATACTTTCCTCTGGTCACTTCTCTCCTATCTCTTTTCCCTGTTGCCCATCATCTGCAATCATTTTCTTAATTCAATTCCTAACTTACTTATAATAACAATTGAAAATTAGTTCTAAACTTATTAAATCATTATTACTAGCAATGCAAGCACATCAAGATATAACTCTTTCCAGAGAGAGGGAAGGAGCGAGGCGGGTGGGGTCTTGGTGTGTGCCACACCTTTTGGGGGCAAAACACGATTGTGAGAGTGACTTTACCTAACAAATGTAATCAGTGTAACATGGTTTCTTGTACCCTCAATGAATCCCCAACAATAAAAAAAAAGTATATAAAAAAAAAAGATATGACTCTTCCTTTAAGTACCCACGTGTCCACCACCCAGAATCCCTGTTTCTCACTAAACTAAGTGTTCTCTTATTAAAGGAAGAACAGAAGGCTGGGTATTGATGGCCATGCATTCTCTGTTACAATCCACCTCTCAGGCTACCCAAATATCCATGTGTACCCTTCTCCCTACACATGGAACACACTCCCCCATTTCTCAGTGTAACCACCGTCTGGTGACTGCATCCATCACCTAGTCTAGGGTTGAAATGTCTCCACGAAGAGGTCTGGTAAGTACCTGACATCCACTATATCCAAAACCCTGTTCTTATATCCAGTATTCCAAAGCTGGATCTTCTGCCAGTCACCTCATCTTGTTAATGACAAGTCCTGTCTCTTAAGTAGCTCATGACAGAAACCTTACAGTTACCCCTAACCAGTCTCTTTTTCTAACATAGGCATCCAATCCCTCTTTGTCTTGTGCTTTAGTTATAGGACTACTTCTCAGTAGCATCCAGAGTAATGCTTTAAAAACTTAAGTCACCAAGCAAATGACAAGGCAAGTCACAGACTGGGAAAAAAATATTTGCAAAAGACATATTCAACAAAGGACTGTTATCTAAAGTAAACAAAGATTTCTTAAAATTCAACAATAAAAGAATAAACAACTGAACTTAGAAATGGGGAAAGACCTGAATAGACACTTCACTTGAAAAGATATAAAAATGGCATATGAAAAGATGCTGTACATCGGATGTCATCAGAAAAATGCAAATTAAAACAACAGCGAGAAACTACTACACAACTATTAGAATGGCCCAAATCCAAAAACAACAATAATACTAAATGCTGGCAAGGATGTGGAGCAACAGAAACTTTCATCATTGCTGGGGGAACGGAGAATGGTACAGCCACTTTGGAAGACAGTTTGGTGATTTCTTACAAAATTGAACATATTCTTACCATATAATTCAGCAGTTGTGCTCCTTGAGCACAACTCCAAAGAGTTGAAAACTTATAACCACACAAAAACTTCACCTGGATGTTTATAACAGCTGTATTTTTAATTGCCCAAACGTAGAAGCACCAAGATGTCTTTCAACAGGTGAGGGAATAAGTAAACTGTGGCACATCCAGACAATGGAAAATTATTTCGTGCTAAAAAGAAATGAGCTAGCAAGCCATAAAAGACATGGAGTAGTCTTAAGTTCATATTACCAAGTGAAAGAAGCTGAAACTGAAAAGGCTACAAACTATGTAATTCCAATTACATAACACTCTGGAAAAGGCAAAACTATAAAGACAGTGAAAAGATGAGCGTTGTCAGAGGTTAGGGAGAGGAGAGGGATGAATAGGTAAAGCTCAGAGAATCGTGAGGGCAGTAAACTATTCTGCACGGTACTATAATGGTGGGTACATGTCGTTACACTTTTGTCCTAATCCATAGAATATTCAACTCTGATGGCCCGAACACAAACCATGAACTTGGAGAGATAAGGATGGTGTCAATGTAGACTCATCAATTGTAACAAACATACCACTCTGATGCCGCTTATTGAGAGTGGGGAATGGTGTGAGGGGGGCACAGGGCATAGGGACTTTGCGTGGATGTTTATATGTACTTCCATCTCAATTTTGCTGTGAACCCCAAAGTACGCTAAGAGATAAAATTTATCTCACAAAACTTAAGTCAGACCTGTCATTCTCCTAATTTGTCAACCTAGCTAAAAATTCCCTTCTGTGCTTAGCAGAGAGTTGGCATGGGCCACAAGAATCATTCTAAGTGGGGGAACACCCATGTCCCCTTATGCTGGGGAAGCTGATGACTGGAGGCACGAGCACTGTGGTGGTTCACATACTGCTTCAAATTACTGTCTCACCAGGTCGGCAATTTATTTGCATATTGTATTAGTGTATTTTTTTTTTTTTTTTTTTTTTTTAGAGACAGTGTCTCACTTTATCGCCCTGGGTAGAGTGCCTTGGCGTCACACTGCTCACAGCAACCTCCAGCTCTTGGGCTTAAGCAATTCTCTTGCCTCAGCCTCCCGAGTAGCTGGGACTACAGGCGCCCGCCACAGCGCCCGGCTATTTTTTTGTTTTTGCAGTTTGGCTGAGGCCGGGCTTGAACCCGCCACCTTTGGTATATGGGGCCGGCACCCTACTCGCTGAGCCACAGGAGCCGCCCAAGATCACATAGTTTTACTCTTATTTGAGCTTTGAAAATTCAGCCCTTACATTGAGGTCTACAAGTTTGATGTAATTTTTTTCCGTATGGTGTGAGGTAGGGTCCAGCTGCATTCTTCTGCACCTGCGTATGGAATTGTCCCAGCACCATTTATTGAAAAGCTCATACAGTTTTGATTACATTACTATTCAGTACGTACACTATTACCTTTCTTTTCACCTCATTATAACTTTCTGTTCTTGTTCTGTGGACACAGTATTTTTTCTCATCTCTCTGAGGTTATTAACATTCATCCATGTTAACATTGACTCATTTTCTCTGACCTCTAAGATTATAATTACTTGTATCATATAGCTGGACTGGAGAAAAATGCTATTTCCACAAAGCATGTAATCAAAAAGTAAAATTGTTCAGAAAAAAAAGATTGTTAATCTAGTGCTTTAATTGTACCCTTAAGAATATATCAGATGCTTCTGGGCAATTTCCTCCCCCCACCTTGGTTTTAGCCTCATTTTTTTTTTTTATGTGGGAACATTTCCTCAATTGTCCAGCAATCCTTAAATTTCATGTTACGGAGTGGGACACAGAAAAGCTGAATGGCAGGTGTGTGTGTGAGCATGTGGGCATGCACGTACAGGGGCCTGGGTAGGACGGGGAACAGGAGTGGAGACTGTTGGGCCTCACCGTTGGGTGATCAGGTGACACCCCTTTGGGAGGGTGATAGGGAAGAGCAAAATACCACTATCTACACCTTTTGCCAGGGCAGTTCGATTTCTCAGTAATCTGTGAGGGACAGTGGGGATCAGCTGGGGGTGGGTACTGCTGAAGTGGTGCTGATTAAGAAGTTTGAAAAGACTCCTCCCTATCCCCCCAGGTGACAGGGACCCAGACTCAGGGACAGTAGGCACAGGAGAAGGTGGGGTTAATACTGTTTGATCACCTCCCTATTCCCTAAGCAGCCAGGTTGTCCAAAGCTCCCCCACTTCTCCCACCTGGGGGCATTCAGTTCTGAGTTGTTCCCCGCTGTCTGCAGGCAGGCAGGGCCGGTTCTCTCCAGTGTCCCCTCGCTAGACTCCCTTGCTCCCATGGCTGAGGAACCCATTGCTCTTCATATCTTAAGGCTTGAGTCTTCAGAAGTCACCTGACTTTATGAAAGAATTTGTGTTCACAACTTTTCTTTTCTTTTCCTTTTTTTTGATAGATTCTCGGCCTTTTGGCTAAGATCAAGTGTAGTGTCTGTTCTTTTTTTTTTTTTTTTTTTGAGACAGTATCACTCTGTCCCCTTGGGTTTAGTGTCAACGTGGTGTCATAACTCACAGCAACCTCAAACTCTTGGGTTGAAGAGGTCCTCTTGAATGAGCCTCCCGAGTAGCCGGGACTACAGGCACCAGCCACAGCAGCGGCTTGTTTTATAGAGATGGGTTCTTGCCTATTCAGGCCGATGTCCAACTCCTGAGCTCAAGGACCCACCCTCAGCCTCTCAGAGTGCTAGGATTACAGACCTGATTCACTGTGCCTCGGGCCTACAACTTTTATTTTCCTTTGTTTGCTTTCAGATGATTTTCAAGAGGAAAAAGAGATGGGAACATCCTTCTTCTACCATCTTAAAACAGAAAATTCCCTGTTGGATTATTTTCTACAGTTCCAAAGTAAGGAGACTGGAAAAAGAGAATGGAGGGTCTGTGCGAGAAAGTCAGTACACAAAAAGCTGTGAATTTTCTCTGTTTATTTTCAAGACTATGTTGCTATAAGTGACAGTCACACGACCAGTATAATGAGCAAATACAGGATTTTATCCTGGGAGAGCAGTCTAGCACATTTCACAAATTTTTCTTGAATCAGAAATCACTGTTTACTATAGGTAAAAATGCCACGGGGTTTTCAGTTGTCTTGGACAGAGTTCCAGCAAAAAAGGACAGATCTGAGTTTTTTCAATATCAAACTCCTAAAACTTGATGACTTTCAAACATAGAATGAAGACATTCTTGGAAAGTCTGGTAGTATTATTGACAGGAAATCCTCAAAAGCTAGAGTTGAAAATGACTGTCCCAGGTAATCAATAAAACTTGGCAAACAAACCAACTGGCAAGGAGAAGAGGCTGTGTGATTCAACAAAACCTTTAGACAGGCAGGTCTGTTTTATTGCTTTTTGGCACACAGAATCAATTCCAATGCCAGCCTTCTAGACAGGTTTTTAAATTATTTCACTTGGTATAGTAGTTTGAGTTGTAAAAGTATTCCGTAAGGTAGTGTAATATATCTCAAAATACTGTCATGGGTTGCAACTATTCGATTATTTAAACTATTGGTAAGCCCAATATATTCATTTCATATCTAATTTTGACTGTTTTATCAAGATATTCTCATGTACTTGGTAAATCTTGTGGTTCCCTTGCCTAATTACAGGGTTTTTGGGCTAAGAAATATTTTTGAGCTTAAGACTCACACCAGTAAAAGTGACTTTTGTAGCTTTTTCCCCATCAGAATTGATCTGATCATAAATATATTACACAAATATATTTAATAATTACATAGTCTGAAAACTATTTTTTTGTTCTTGAGACAGTTTCACTATGTCGTCCTGGATAGAGTGCTGTGGCAACACAGCTCACAGCAACCTCAAACTCTTGGGCTTAAGTAATTCTCTTGCCTCAACCTCCCAAATAGCTGAGACTACAGGCGCCCACCACATGCCCAGGTATTTTTTGGTTGTAGTTGTTATTGTTGTTTGGCAGGCCCGGGCTGGATTCGAACCTACCATCTCTGATGTATGTGGCTGGCACCCTTGCCACTGAGCTATAGGCACTGAGCCTGAAAACTAAATTTTATATAGGAATCACATCAAAATAACTTGAGCCATGAAATGAACACTTTACACCTTGTACAGCCAGGACAGTGAGACATCTTGAGATACTAGAGGGTAGATACTCCACAGTGTGGATTTGGAAGAAGGTTAGAATTATGTCCATAATATAACTGGCCCAGAGAAAAATGCTAGCTCAAAAAGGATGCAATCTAAAAGAAAGATTATTTATCCAAGTGCTTTATTTGCACACTCAAGAATGTATCAGATGACTTTGGGTGATGTTTTTCTTTTTTGTCTTTCTGTATTTTCATATGTATGCTGCATACACATTCCTTATATATTTGCATTAAAAGTAATGAATTCCGGCTCAGCGCCTGTGGCTCAGCAGGCTAAGGCACCAGCCACGTACACCTGAGCTGGCGGGTTCGAATCCAGCCCAGGCCCACCAAACAACAATGACGGCTGCAACCAAAAAATGGCCGGGCATTGTGGCGGGCGCCTGTAGTACCACCTACTTGGGAGGCTGAGGCAAGAGACTCACTTGAGCCCAGGAATTGGAGGTTGCTGTGAGCTGTGATGCCACAGCACTCTATCCAGGGTGACAGCTTGAGGCTCTGTCTCAAAAAAAAAA
>CAUYON010017425.1:0-29219 GCA_963573935.1 Arctocebus calabarensis
TAAGGTAGACTCTCACTGGATTAAAGATTTAAACTTAAGACATGAAACTATCAAAATATTAGAAGAAAGTGCAGGGGAAACTCTTGAAGGAATTGGCTTGGGTGAATATTTTATGAGGAAGACTCCCCAGGCAATTGAAGCAGTAACAAAAATATACTACTGGGACCTGATCAAACTAAAAAGCTTCTGTACAGCTAAGAACATAGTAAGTATAGCAAACAGACAGCCCTCAGAATGGGAGAAAATAATTGCAGGTTATGCCTTCGACAAATGTTTAATAACAAGAATCCACAGAGAACTCAAATGTATTAGCAAGAAAAGAACAAGTGATCCCATCTCAGGGTGGGCAATGGACTTGAAGAGAAACTTCTCTAAAGAAGACAGGCACATGGCCTATAGACACATGAAAAAATGCTCACCATCCTTAATCATCAAAGAAATGCAAATCAAAACTACTTTGAGATATCACCTAACTCCAGTAAGATTAGCCCACATGACAAAATCCCAAAACCAGAGATGTTGGCGTAGATGTGGAGAAAAGGGAACACTTCTACACTGCTGGTGGGAATGCACACTAATACGTTCCTTTTGGAAGGATGTTTGCAGAGTACTTAGAGATCTAAAAATAGATCTGCCATTCAATCTTATAATTCCTTTACTAGGTATATACCCAGAAGACCAAAAATCACATTATAACAAAGACATCTGTGCCAGAATGTTTATTGCAGCCCAATTCATAATTGCTAAGTCATGGAAGAAGTCCAAGTGCCCATCGATCCACAAATGGATTAATAAATTGTGGTACATGTATACCATGAAATATTACGCAGCCTTAAGGAAAAATGGAGACTTTACCTCTTTCGTGTTTACATGGATGGAGCTGGAGCATATTCTTCTTAGCAAAGTATCTCAAGAATGGAAGAAAAAGTATCCAATGTACTCAGCCCTACTATGAAGCTAATTTAAAGGTTTTATATGAAGGCTATAACCCAACTATAGCACAAGAATATGGGGAAAGGGGCAAGGGAGGGGGGAGGTCGGGGTGGAAGGAGGGTAATTGGTGGGGCCACACCTATGGTGCATCTTAGAAGGGTACAGGCGAATCTAACTAAATGCAAAATACAAATGTCTTCATACAGTAACTAAGAAAATGCCATGAAGGCTATGTTAAACAGTTTGATGAAAATATTTCAGATTGTTTATTGTACCCCAGCACATTGTACCCCTTGATTGCACTAATGTATGCAGCTATGATTTAATAAAAACAAAACAAAACAAAAAAAAAGAAAAACAATAACTGAAGAAATTCACAATTAATAACAAGCATCAAATTACAGATTTAAGAAGTTTGGAGATAAGCACACAGATAAATACAACACACATTTCTAGCCATTTTATATCTAAACTGCTCAAAACCAAATGGAAAGAAAAAGAAAATTTTAAAGGCAGCTAGGAGAAAAAAAAATTTTATGTAGAGAAGAACTAAAGATAAGAATTACCATAGATTTCTTATCAGAAACCGTACAAACCAAAAGATATTGGAGTGACAAAATAATTGAATGAAAAAGAAAAACTGTCAACCCAGAATTCTGCACATGCAAAAATATCTTTTTAAAAAATGAAAGAAAAATGGAGATTTTATTAGAGAGTCAAAAACATAGTATTTATTGCCAGCATATCTGCACTGTAGGGAATGTTTTCAAAAGGTTTTCAGGCAGAAGGAATATGATATTACACAAAAACTTGGATCTACACAAAATTAAGTGCTATGGCATGGAATAAATTTATATTTTCTTACTCTTCAGTCTTCTGAAAGATAACAGAGTGTAGAACTTGTTACAGGTGGGCCCCCTGCAAATACTAGTCCCCATGAGCGTATGTCTCACGGATTCCTTTCTATTCTTTTCTTCCTAATCTGTGGAGCCCTACTTTGCGATCAAGTTCTCACTCAACTCACTGTGAGAACAGGTGAATCAAAACCTTAAAACATTGTTTTCCTGAGTTGGCTCTTGCTTATGTTCTGTTTTCCTCTCTCTTTGGGGACCTCTTTGTGTCAGTCTTTGGTTGATCAGTGTTCACACCACATGCTGATTTAGTTTTAAACTGCAATTTTCATAGACGCAGAAAGAGATTCACTCCCTCTTCCAAATTAATAATGAAGGCGTTAAATAAGGCCATCCCTGACAGCAATGCAATAGCCTTTCTTTGTGATCTGCTAGCTAATTTTGCAAATAAAATTTCCTGAGACATATCAAATCTTTACCAACTTAAGATATATTACATTTCTTGCATTTCCCCTCCATCTATTCATAACTCTGTCCAAAAAAGCTATTGTGCAGGATGATTTGTTTCTTTGAAACCTAAGCCACTTATTGTCCCTGATATCATCACTCTCCCGCTACTTCGAGATATGTGTGTGTGTGTGTATTATTACATAATTTATTATGGATGGAACTCTGTTTACAGGGCAATTATTGCCACTATCTTTTTTTTTTTCTTTCTTTTCTCATTTTGAAATTCAGGCTATATTTCATATTCACATCGGTCCATTCATCTGGTAATCTTCCTGATTCCACACCAAGTGCTCACCCTGATTTTCCATGATTACTACGTGAATCTTGTCCAACTCAAGGGGCCTATCGTCTGGATCTTGAGCCACCTCTGGAGAATACAGACCAATGTCAAGGAATCCCTGCTCTCTCACAGTGTCAGAGGAAAGCACTTCTCAGGCAGCAGAAGAGAAGCATAAGAATCCTAGGTTCTGCCATCAGTGGAAATACATTGTTTGAGTTCCTGTGGAGATACAGTTTTTAGAAAATGAAAGAATTACAGAGATCAGTTAAAAATAGAAGTCCTCCCTTACTTACACATGGCCTAAAATAAAATGGGAAATTTGTCCATCTTAATCTCCCAGAATATTTCTTGTTTAGTGTTTTGTCTTTTAAAGAGAGGAGGTCAACATTTATTGAAAGCTTATCCTAGGCCTATCCACCCAACCTCTAATATGTATTTTGTTATCCCCATTTTATAGATGGCCTTATAGAAACTGTGGTTCTATGGTTTACCTGAGGTTTTTTTGGCAAGGAGGGTAGCTGGGATAATATCCGGACTGTATAACTTTGGGGACCTGCCTTTTTTTCTCTATGACCTCAAATGATTTATCTTTTGCAGGAAATTGTTCTGAAACTGCAGGTAAGCCACTTACTACTCTGACCCCAGTTTCCTTTCTTATAAAATGGAGAGGTTGGAATGGCTTCTTTGGGAAGATCTCAACTTGCTGTAGCCTTCTGAGAGCCTTGAAGAATTTGAATTGGGGACAAGAGAGGACCCGATTACCTTTCCCATAGGCAAATATAACTCAAAAATAGAAAAAAATATAGAGTAATGGATGAGCGGTAGGACATATTGGCCTAAATAAATGTGGGTAAGGTTTGTGCAGATTCAGAAAACTAAATGATCCGAGGCAATTCTGCAGTTTGAGGATCCGTGAGGCACTAAAGGCCCTACATGAGTTGCCTTGGACAGTCCAACCAAAATCAGAAAGCACCTTGATGGAAACCACGCTGCTGACCTCAACCCCCAGTGTGCAGCGCTTCACCGGGTAATCTAAAAGGGACTTCTGCAGAGTGTTTGAACTGGAGGGCCAACCTTTTAAAGAACACGATTCTGTTTACTTACAGGATTTCCAGGAATCCTCATCACTTTCAGAATTTAAATCACTAGTGTGATCTTTTCTGTTTTACAGTACTTTCCCTCTTCATTTGTCCATAGTAACCAAATGCAGTTTGACATAATTTAGCATCTTTAACAGTGAGAAAAATGATGTACAGTTATGAGAGGTTCTATTACTTATACGGTTGACTGTATTCTTCCTCCTCCCTCCTTCCCTCCCTCCCTTCTTCCCTTCCCTCTGCCCCTCCCCCTCCTCTCTCCTTCCTCCCTTGTTTCCTCTTTTGTGTGGGCAAAGGGGGCAGGATTGTTTTCAGGAGCTTCTGTGTTCCCCTATGTAGCTTCTACAAACAGTATTTTAAAAGACTTTAATGGGTACAGCCTAACGTAAAATTTCTCTATATTTCCATGGAGTGAAGTCAGCCTAAGTCTTTTGCTACCCTCTGATGGACCAAGGACCTTAAGCAAGTATTCCTTTCTTGGTGGCCTGAATACAATTAAATGTTGTAGGATAGATCCCAGTGAATTTTTTGATGCTGGGTAAGAAATAGAGAAACATGGGTTAGCTGGTAAAAACTCAAAACCAAAGTACTCCTTCAATCATATTGTAAAACCTACGTATTTTAAAAATTGAGATTCATGTAATTGTCTGACTTGATTGAACTAGAAACTCTCAGCAAGAGCTTGATTTCCAGCCCATTATCCAGACCAAATAGGTTTGGATGAACTTCTGTTAAGCATGCAATTCTTAAGCTCTCTGAATCCTGCTCATCAACAGTAAAGGCATGTTGCAGATGACGAGCAGAGGAGCTTTTGTGTCCTCTAATTTCCACCGTCTGAGCCATCTGCAAGCAGGGGCACGGCACCCTAACACAGAGTGCCAGCACATGCTCCTTCCCAGGACGGGAACGTGGATGCTTTCCTTTGGCTATTTCTCTGGGCTTTGAGCATAAAAGGTTGGCAGATCTAGTATTACAAACACCACTGCATAATATCAATAGGATGCGGTGTATGATGGAATCATTAAGCTGCTCAGAGCCTTGGTTTTCTGATCTTTAAAATGGGGGTGATTCCTGCTACTCAGGTATGGTAAAAGTAGAGGTGAAGTACATGTGTGTGTATAAAGTGTCAGGTACCTGCTCAGGAGAGCATCTGGTGGTGGTAGGTGTTGTTTAATGAATGCAGCAAACACATATTGAGGGCCTGCCTCATGCCCATTCCTTGCAAAGCTCTGAGATGACAGACATTCGGGCTCCTGTCCAGACAGAGCCTGGATGGACCCCTCCCCCAGCCCATGCTCTGCCCAGAGCCCCTCCCCATTTGTCAGCCTTGTTAGGCCTCTGGCCAGTGCCATGTGGGCTGGAGTGCTTCCGCCTCTTACCCGGCTCACAAGTCCTGTTAGGCATATAATTTCAGGCATGGCAGAAACCTTTGCCAACAAAATGAAAGAGGAGTTCTAACTTCTTTTTCTCCCAATTCCTGAATCTATATGGTCATAAGAACATGCTTTTTTCCCCCAGCTCAAGCCTAAAAATGGTTGATTCTTTATGAATTTAGTGTTCTAGGTATCGGTGCTCAGTTGGAACACATCTGAAAATTGTAGACATGATGCTTTTTTTCTGAAAAGGTGTTAGGAAGCTGTAGCTTTCTGGCATGCGCCAGCAGTTTCAGTACATGTGTGTGCCTGTGTGTGTATGTTTATGTGTGTGCATTTGGTATAAGTTATGCATGCTCTTTTAGAAAAATTATAACATTGAGAAATAAAATAATAAAAATGTAAGTAACTCAAAATTCCACTATGCAGAGTCCCTTTAATTGCTAATCTTATAGACTCTTTTGGTCATCCATATCTGTGCATCTAAATTTAAAATGTAGATATCCTGTAATAAAACAAGGCCATGTTTCGCATCCTAATTTCATTACATTCAGTAATATTATAACTCTCTTTACATTTCTATGTGTATTTACATTTACATCTTCACTCCAAATGAGTATAAATATGGCGATTTATTTAATCAATGTCCTATTATCAGCTAATCACTTTAATTTTTTACTCATAAATATGACCTAAATATCTCAGACATTACTAGCCAATGAGTACAAATGTAGCAACATTAGTTCTCCACATTTAATATCGTTATGGGCCCAAATCCCATCATTTTCAGTCTTTCACCTTAAGGATTTCTGAGAATCCCCAGGAATGCCGACATGTATCCTTGGGTGGTTCCTGGCTACTGCTTGTCTCTCTGCCCAGCTGAACAGGGCAGTGAGTTGACAGTCCCCTAGGAATGCACTTGGGTCTGGCACTTTGCTCCTGCTGTTGTAACAACTCTTTATCGTGTTCTCAAAATCCATTACTACAGATTTTAGTATGGCCATTAATGCACATCAAAGGGGATGCTCTTCATCGCTGTTAGCACCCCTGTGAAGTGAGAAGGAAAATAAATCTTCCCTAAGCTCAGCTAGGATGCTGTGGTAGGGTCTCCTAAGCACAAAGGGTCCAGAGTTGAGTCGCACACTTTGTCAATTCCTACATAGCTACTTTCCCTGGGTGCCCACCCACACCTTCCTAATAAAAGATAGAATGACCACCCATACCAGTCTTCTGGGGCTTTACTGGTCTAAACAGTGAAAGTCCCACATTCCAGGAAACTCCTCAATCCTAGGCAGTTCTGAGTAATTGGCCATTTTACTACAGTAGAGGGGCTGATTCAAGCACTGGTATCAGCCGACACTTTGTGTTTAGAACCACCACTTCTCTCTAATAATGAGGCCCTATTGCTAAGCTGGGGACTTGCAGTTTCCTTTTATGATGAAATTCATCTAAGGATTCTCCCCATCTGGTTTCCACAGGGGGCATAGTCACCAGATATGCCTACATATATCTCAGCCTTAAAGAAAGTTAGGGCTTCAAGTGTTTATCCTCAAGAGGCTCTTCAGCTCCCCAATTAAGTCTCGTGTCCAGACTCTGAGATCAGCAGATGCAAGTGCATTTGAGGTGGGAGAGACATTGCCTGACCCCCTCCAGTACAAACTCTGGAATCTTTTCCCTTCCACATAACCAACACCGTGGTGACTGTCCTTGTACTTAGAACTCTCCGTGTGAGTCTGATGGTTTCTTTGGGGTACATTCCCAAAGAATTCCAAATGTAATTGCTTTCGGTTCTTGATACAACTTGCCAGTTTCCCTTTAGAAAGTCTATTCTAATCTGCTCTTTGGAGTTTATTTTTTTAAACCATGCACACTATGTCCAAAATGAAAAGAATCTCTGACCTGTTTCTAGAAGGACAGAGTTTGTTCCCTGCCAGAAAGGACTTGCAAAAGGGGAAAGGGAGAGGATAGGAGAGAAGAACTGGGGAGGAACAGTCCGGAGTTGTCTGAAAGGACGTAAGCTTTAATGAGCCCCTCTGCCCAGTGCACTGTGGATATTATGCACACCTTTTCCTAAACATCTGAGCGGTCCACCAACCACAATGCTTCCTCGTCCACTCAGGTTCACATTTCTGCAGGCTGCTCCAGGCAGACCCCAGCCTGGGAATCTGCACTTGTTTGAGTCTCATGAAATCTGTGGCTGGTGCCCTCGGGAAATAAAAATGATGAGAAACCCAGACCCAGGCCATCATTAGCAAAATGATGTAATTGTTAGGGCACCTGATTTTCCAGAATCAGGCAGAGAAGGTGAATCTTGGGAGTATGGAGCACCTCAGTGATTTTACCCCACAAGGTGTATTCAACATGATCTGGTATGAAACATGCATGAATGTATACAAATGACATGTCCACCTCTATGTGGTTTCAAATCCATGTAAAGAAAATGTAGAGCATTCAAAATAAAGAGAATGCCATTTTTGTGTGAAATACTTTATAATTCTTATGCAGAAGTTAGTAGAAATGATCTGCTCTTCACTGGGCAGTTTGGGAAACAAACCAGTGTTGCCATTAGATCTGATTTGTATGCCAAGGGCACTTAATAGACACTCATTTACGTAATTAACCATCCACACTCACACAAATAAAACCTGAGCCCCTCAACACTTCTGCAGAGTCCTAGGCAGGCATGTGGTCCTGATCTCAGTCTTAGCCAAATGAGATTCTTCAACGGAGATCAGACAATGAGGAAGCTCCCATTGGCTCATCCAAGGCAATTCCCTGAGACACCAGGACTTGAGTGAGAGCAAGGGGCAAGAAATTGCCCCACGACTACACTGGAGGTCATGGGGGAGACGCTGCTCTGCTATGCCTCACGGGGGAGGGCGACCTGCAAGTTTCCACACAGGAAACTTACATCTAGTCCCAGCACACCTGACCATAAACAAGTTGCTTCTCCTTTCTGAAAATCAGGCATTTAAAATTAGGAGTTTGAGCTATACATTGTCTCCCAAGGTCTTCCTTCCTTGAATATCATCAGCAAAATAGTTCTATCAAATGTATAACTCGAATCTCCTTTATGTTTTAGAAAAGCCCAGTTTAAAACCATCAGCAGAATGTCTGCAGCCACCATGAGGAAAGTAATGTGCGGATGAGCAGCTCTTTGCCTCTCACTGCTCCAGGCTGTTGCCCTGGTTGGCCTTGGGTAATGGCAGGTTTCCAGAACCCTCGGGCATGCACAAAATCATCTGTGCCATTGCAATGGCTGAAGAAAGTGCAGTTTGGTCTTTTGGTGCCATTCTAGGGGTTCCATTGGCTTCTGAGAAGGCAAATTAAGTGACCGTTAACCACCTTCACTGCCATATTCCTTTCACATTCCATACTTTTCTGAAGTACTCTTATGTTTTTATCTAGACTCCAGATTCCAGATGTCTGCGCTTACTTCATCCTTACTCCAGGCTCCAATTAACGAACATGTGAAATTAACACTTTCATATCACTATAACATCGTCAACTGGTTTCCAGTGCTGATGTTGTGAAGTCCGCAGTCAATATGATCGTAGTTCCAGTGAAGGCAACCTATTTTTCCTTGTTGTTTATTGTCTCTTGTTCCTGTCGTTTATTTCATCATGTTGTTAATGACTTTTTTATTGTCTTCTCATATTCCCTAAAACTTTGATTTATGATAATTATTTGAAAAAACTGTTCTTCAGAGAGAAGCCTTATCAACTCAGAATTATTTTTACCTGTATTTTTACCTCCTCATTTGGAGTTTTTAGATCATCAAGATAGCATAAATTTAGGTCTAAATTCCCAAAGCAAAGTTCATGCAGAGAAAAGTCCCTCTGTGAGGCAGGTTCCCCCCAAGGGTGTAGCCCTAAGAGTGGTATCTTATTCAGAGCCCAGGCTTTGTCTCTAATACTCCAGGAATATGATTCTAAGCCACCAGGATGATCCTTGTACTTGGAGAAAATATCAGCTGAACTGGTTTTAAAATATCTCCACACATTCTCCAGTGCATGTCCTGAAACTAATTCCCCTCCCATGGAGTGTGGACTGGACTTAGTGACTTGCTTTTAATGAGTAGATGATAGAAGTGATAGGGGATGACTTTCAATGTTAGGCCATAAAAAGCATCATGGCCTCATCCTGGCTCTCCTGCATCATTCACCTCAGAGGACGTCAACTACCACACTGTCAACTACCACTCAGTTAGCCCTAGGAAGGAGAACACGTGGCATAGACCCAAGACCTCCTAGCAAAAGCTATGTGAGTGCACCATTTTGGAAGTACCTTTTCCAGCTCCAGTCAAGTTTTCAGGAGGCTTTAGTCATGGGCAATATCTTGACTGCATCCTCTGAGCCAAGGCCACCCAGCTAAGCAGCTCCCAAATTTATGACCCATGGAAATTATGAGATAATATTTATCATTTTAATACACTGAGTTTTAAGGTAATTTGTTACTCAGCACTAGCTTATCTCCTGGAATTCTGCTTTCTCAACATTTCTGGTTACCAATTATTTACTTTATTGCCATAAGGGTCATGCTTTTTAAAAAAAGTACTTATATTGTATATAGCATTTGGGGGAGTTCTTTATTGGATTCTGCACATCTATCCTCCCATATTTCTGAAAACAGAAGTCCTCACATTTGTTACCAAATCCTCTTATCAAATCTAAAGCTGATTCATGAAGTAGGTTCATGACCTCATGATGTTGGTACAGAAGCAGTTTCCAAAAGGCTAAGTATCTTCCCCAAGGTCGCACTGACAGGAAGAAATGGAGCTGAGGTCTGAATCCAAGTATAGCAAACTCCAAAGTCCGTGCTCCTTTTAAAATCATGAGATGCTTTCTATGGGCAAAATTGAAAACACTGTTATTACCAGTCTACTTGGGAAAGGGGGGTAAGGAAGGAGCAGGTGAGGAGAAACAGAGGCAGAAACTGCTACTAGTGTCTCAAGTCTACAAAGGGTCTCCAGAGAACAAGTAGACCTCTTGACAGTTTGCTGGAAAAGTCGTCTGGCCCCATGGCTGTGTCCTCTTCTACTTCCCAAGGTGTCCCCACGGCCCTAGTCTGCAGTGCAGTCCCAGCCCTCCCTCCCTCTGCATGTGCTTTCTAGGGGGCCAGAGCTGCTCCAAGCACGCCCCTCA
This sequence comes from Arctocebus calabarensis, assembly GCA_963573935.1. Lineage (NCBI taxonomy): Eukaryota > Metazoa > Chordata > Mammalia > Primates > Lorisidae > Arctocebus > Arctocebus calabarensis. Next base: position 10,189 of record CAUYON010017425.1, read on the forward strand.
ACTCCCACCCTCCTTGCAGCCCCCTTCTCAGTCCTGCCCAGGCTTGTGTTTCATTGTTGGCAGGACAGTTTCATAACCAGATGATGAACCTATAACATCAAACACCCAGTGGGCAAGTAATTTAACTTCCCTAAGCCTCAGATTTCTCAGCTACAAAATGGGAGTGATAGCGCCTATCGCGTGCATATGTTGTGAATATTAGAGACTGCAATGTATGTAAAACCCAGGGCTGGGCACATAGCTAGCAGCTCCAAAATTTGTGAAAGTTTAACAGAGGCAGTTGACAATGTCAGCTATTAGCATAGCATGTGGTAGCAAAAGTTTCATTTTTTATGTGTTTTCCAGATTTCACATTTCATTGTAATGCAAATGTAATTTTACAGACAGCAATAGGATGAGAATATACAAAGCCTTTCCTGGGGCTTCTACTAACCCTGGGATTTAACATCATTAAGAGGGCTATTTGGATAGTTTAAGGCTACATATTTGCAGATGGGATTTTAAGGGTGAAAGCCCGTTTGTAACCATAAGGTGTTTGAACAACCCTATAATTTGATCTCAGATCCCCCAGCACTGTCTCAAGCCTCCAGCCTCCAGTCCTCCACCACCAGTCCTGAGTCTTACTTCCAGGGCCAACTGTCTGTCAGTTGTGGTAATGGCTGGGGCTTTGTGAAGCTCTCAGCTATAACTCAGTCTCTGCAAGTGTTCGAGGGATGCTGTACCTGCCACAAAATTTGTGAATTTTACAGTATTGTGTGGTGGCTAGGGTTCAGCAGTGTGCCTCTGGAAGGCTTTCATTCATTCATTTACTCATTCACCAAAACTTGTTGAGTACTTTGCGAAAGGCCGGGCCCTGTGCTAACCAAGCTCTGGGAATAGAAAGGGAGTAAAATGGGTCCTCTGTCTTCAGGGAGCTCACAGATTAGCAGCAAGCATAGACAAAGGCATATTATGACACAGATTTGTGTTTTGTACAAGAATAGAAACTGACACACAAGAGAAAGTAATTGGCCATCAGGGTGGTGGGCTCAGCTTCCCACAATGGTTACACCGAATGGGCTACACATGTTTCTGGTGGCTGTCCTGCCAGCCCCCGTGTAATCACATCTGCTTTCCTGACTTTATCCTTCCCATCTTGCTGACCCCGATCCATTTCTAGTTCCTGTATTATTGCCCAACAAGGTCCCCGTATCTTATTCACCTTGTCTTTGTGCCTCATCTCCCAATATACCCCTAGAGCCAACTTCAGGTTCACGTTAAATCCTGCCAGTCCTTCTGCTCTCCCCTTCGCACCCCTCCAGTCTGAGCCATAATTGCTTAACACTTGGACTCCTGCCTCCCAACTAGCACCCCCTTCTCCAGCCTGGGAGTCCCCTCTCCTCTGTTGGACACATACCATCAAAAGCCATCTTCCTTCAGGGTCACTTGGGTCACTTCACTCTGCAATTCTGTAAAGGCTCCCTGTTGTCTCCCAAATCATATTAAAACTCCTCTAGTCTCAGGCTTCCAGACTCTAGTGCCACCACCAACCAGGGCTGTACCTAACTGTTGGAGCCGGCACACTTCACTCTGGCGCTCCTCTGTGCCTGCACCGCCATCCTGCATGTGGCTGAGGTCAGGGTGCAGGTGCACACTTGCAGAAAGGGGTGTGTGTGTGTGTGTGTGTGTGTGTATGTGTGTTTTCAGGGGAGGGAGGAAAAGAGAAGGGAAGCTAGCCACTCTCCCCTGATGGATAGTCCATCATGTGGAAAGTTAAGAAACATGAGTATCAAGACGAAAGATGAAAGGAAAACACAGGAGAGGGTGGTGTGGCCGCGCATCAGGAGGGCAGGAGCTGTGATGTGCTGCTGTCATGGGCAGAGCTGAGGCACAGGAGCCCTGCCAGCAGCTCTGCTAACTCTCTTGCATACCTCCCTGCCTTCCTTCTGTGTTGTTCACCTTGTCCTTCCTGGGGGTGATCTCTCAGGTCCCTTAGACCTGCAAATTGAATGTGCCATTTCTATCCTTAAAGCTTCTGCCTTCCTCTCAAGGTGGAAACTAGCTCTCACTTTTTACTCACCAGGCTGTAGTCTGACTCTGCCTCCTCCAAGACCCTCACATTCCACTTTTCTCCTTACTCTCTCACTGTACTCTGCACACTCTGGAATACTCCTTTGCACATGCTATTCCCTCCTCCTGGCATTTTCTTCTTCCCTTCCCTTCTGTTCCCATTCCTTTTCTCTCTCTCTCTCTCTCTCTCTCTCTCTCTCTCTCTCTCTCTCTCTCTCGCTCTCTCTCTCTCTCGCTCTCTCTCTCTCTCTTCTTCCCTCCCTCCCTCTCTCTCTTTCTTTCTTTATTTTTTTTTGAGTCAGAGTCTCATTCTGTTGCCCAGGCTAGAGTGCCATGGCATCAGTCTAGCTCACAGAAACCTCAAACTCTTAGGTTCAAGCAATCCTCCTACCTCAGCCTCCCAAGTAGCTGACACTACAGGCATCCAGCACAATGCCCAGCTAATTTTTCTATTTTTAATAGAAATGGAGTCTTGCTCTTGCTTAGGCTGTCTCAAACTCCTGAGCTCAAGGAATCCTCTGTTGTCAGCATCCCAGAGTGTTAGGACTAGAGGCATGAGCCACCACACCTGGCCACACCTGGCATCTTCTTGGTCACATTCCTTGTCTGGCTGACCCTTTTCATTATTCAGGCCTCAGCTTCTGCGTCACCTTCCTGGACCATCTTCACTGTAACTCTCGATGACCAGGGTGCTCTGTCCATCTCTTTCATAGCACTAGCCACCACTTGTAAGTTAACACAAAAGGGTATTTTCTCATTGTCTGGCTTCCTCCGCTGGTAGGTTGTAAACTCTGTGAGGTACAGAACCATTTGTCTTGTTCACAGATGTGTTTCTATCAAATGCCTGGAGCTGGGTAGGAAGTCAGCAAGTATTTGTTGGATGTCTAAGACTTCGCTCACTCAATGTTTCCTTCCTCAAGTACAGGCGCCTGTGACTGGCCCAAGTTTGTGTCTTCCAAGAAGCTTCACTCCAAAATACCTTGTGCATCCAATCCTCAAGCCACCATCTTCTACCTTATTTTCCTTTTTTGAGACAGAGTCTCTCTTTGCTGCCTTGGTAGAGTGTCATAGCATCATAGTTCACAGCAATCTCAAACTCTTGGGCTCAAGTGATTCTCTTGCCTCAGCCTCCCAAGTCACTGGGGCTACAGGTGCCTGCCACAACGCTCAACTATTTTTAGAGATGGGGCCTCACTTTTGCTCAGGCTGGTCTCGAGCCTGTGAGGTCAGGCAATCTACCTGTCTCGGCCTTCCAGAGTACTGGGTTTACAGGTGTGAGCCACCATGCTGGCCATCTTCTACCTTTCAAAATCTGTTCAAGCATCCTCTACATCAGAAAATTTTCCCAAATAACCCTTCCTGAGTCCAGTCTAGAACTTGCAAATTGAAATGTCAGGCAAGTCACTGAGTAAGGCAGTCCCCATGTAGGGCAAAAGAGTGCTGGGAACCATGGTCCCTGCAGAGCTTGTGTTTCACACAAAGGCAGACAATCCCTGCGTGGCTTAGAGTGGGTTGTTAATGTGCAAGAAAAGCAAGCCCTGGATGGTTAAATTGTCCAATTTTTTAAAGGAAGCTAAAAATAAGAATTTTTGTATAAAATATCCATATTTTTAAAACATGCTGGAGGCATAGTTCAGCAATCTCTGTCAGCCAGTGCCCAACCTCTGCTCTGTTCTTTCAAGGGAGCTGTTTGAGGCCTGAGTTCATGTGTGGTGGGCACACTTGCATCGCTGAGTCCTGTGCTGTGCCCTGTAACCAGAACTAGACTTCAAACCCCCCGAGGGCAGGAATGACGCCTATGCCTTCTCCACAGTTCCTTCCGAAGCATCCCTTCCCTGTGTCAGTGCTGCTTCTCAGGAAGGTAGCAGCTGGCTTTGCTGTTCTGTAGACAGAGCCTGGCCTGGGACATCCAGAAGCACAGCACTTGACCGGAGCTGGGCTCTTGTGTTTCGTTCGTTCCACCTTCATCCCTCCATCAGTGCGAGAATCACAGACGCTATCCACTCCCCTTCTGCCTTAACGCCTTTGTTGAAAAGTATCCCCATCCTTTGTTCTAAATTCCAATCTCCTTTGTGCTATGATGATAATGTTAACTTTGTAATTGTGCATAAGTCAGCAAACTAGAGTAATGCCTTATTCATTCAGCATCGGCAGGAAATGAGGTGTTCCACATAATTAAATTGTCCAGATAACTAGAGCTAACCAACATTTTAAAGATCAACAGTTTAAAAAGAGTAAATGGAAACATTCCAAAATACATTATACGTGTAACACTCTCTTCTTACTTTCTTTATTTTAAAATTATTTTTTATCATTTTTTCTAGAATAGGAAAAAAGGGGTAGAGAGTGATTATTCAGTCTTCCTCCCATCCCAGTGCCCCAGCCCCATTTCTTCATCCCTCACAGAAGCTACTGGTCTCATGACTACCAAGCTACAGGAGTGATAGTCTATGTGTGTACAATAGCACAAAGGCTACATGCTATGATGCTGTACTGGGTCCTTTTAAAAATATATATCTTGAGTCATTTTTCTTCATCAATACAGGAAGACCTGCCATATTCAATACAATAATAGCATCTATCCCATTGCACAGGTGCAGCATTTTTTAATCGAGTAATCCCCTATTGATTGGGCACAGAGTTGTTTCCAATCTTTTGCTATTACAAAAAAAAATGCTGCAATTTTAATTTCTGCACTTACTCCATTTTGCCCTTGTTTGAGTGTATCCATAGGTTAAATTTCCAGAAGAGAATCACTGGCTCTATGAAAGGATATGGGCATTTAGCATTGTGATAACTATTACCACATCACCTTTCATAGTTTACAACAATTTTTCCTCTTGCTATCATTGTCTGAGAGGACTTGTGTTCCCCTACCTTCACCAACACAATATAAATGCAAACTTTTCTTCTAAATTTCTGTTAAACAAGGAGTAAAAGATCTTAGTACGTTTAATTTTTTAAAATATATCATCAATGTAGATTGTGGTTTTCATATAGGGTCTTCTGTCTCTCCAACGTTTTGGCTCGAAATGCACTTTGTCTGACATTAGGATGGCAACACCTGCTTTCTTATTATTTCCAATTTGTCTTATAAATCTTTGTTCATCCCTTCTTTTCTTTAATTAACAGACTTTTTTAGAGCAGTTTTGGGTTTAGAGCAAGATTAAGCAAAACAAAAAAACAGTTTCCATATTCCTCCTTTTGACTCACCCCAAGTTTTTCCCCTATTATTATGTCTAATATTAGCATGATGTGTTTCTTATAAATGATAAACCAATGTCGATGTGTTATTATTAGTTATCTTAGGGTTCTATCATGGTATTATACATTCTATAGGTTTGGGCAAATGTGTAATGAGATGTGTCCCCCATTATAGAATCACACCCACTATCCTCACTGCTCTGGAAGTCCCCAGTGCCACTCCTCTCTGCCCCTCCCCCAAACCCTTGTTAACCATTGATCTTTCTTAGTCTCCATAGTTTTGCCTTTTCCAGAATGTCGTAGAGTTAAAATCACACAGCATGGAGTCTTTTAAAACAAGCTTCTTTCACTTAACAATATGCATTTAAGGTTTCTCCACACCTTTTCATGGCTTAATAGCTCATTATTTTTAACGTTGAATAATATTCTATTGTATGGATATACCACAATTGTTTATCCAGTCACCTATTAAAGCACATCTTAGTTGCTTCCAACTTGGGGCAATTATGAATAAAGCTTCTATAAACATTTATGTGCAAGTTTTTATGTGGACATAAGTTTTCAACTCATTTGGGTAAAATCTAGGAGCATGTTTGCTAGATCGTATGGTAAGGCTATGTTTAGCTTTGTAAGAGAGTGCCAAACTGTTTTCCAAAGTGGTTGTGCCATTTTGAATTCCCAACAGTGCTGAATGAGAGTTCCTGTTGCTTCACATTCTCACCAGAATCTAGTACTGTCAGTGCTTTGGATTTTAGCCCTTCTGTTAGATGGGCAGCGATCTATCATTGTCATCGCTGCATATTTCAATTTACATTGAGGATCTTTTCACAAGCTTGTTTGCCATCTGCCTACCTTCTCTGGTGAGGTGTCTTCAGATCTGCTTACCTTTTAATTGGATTTTTAAAATTGTTTTATTTTTAGAGTTAATTGTATATTTTGAATACTAGTCCTTCATCTGATTTTGTTTTGCAAATATTTTCTCCTAGTCCATGGCTTGCCTTTACCTAATTTACTTTTCATTTGCAGTTCTCTCATTATAAGTGAGTGTCTTTTTATATCTTAACGGCCATGAATAGTTTCCCTTTCTCTGAAGTATGTAGCCACATCTTTTTGTCCTTTCGTGTTAATGACTTAATAAACCTAACACAATTCAACCATTATTTGAGAATTGAGTAGTTAATGTAAACATCAATTACTATACTATATTGTGATTGTCCAAACCACTTTTCTCTCTCAAGCTCTGTTTTTTCCGTAGGTTCCTCTTCTCTCCCTAGGGTTGAGAGCATATGCACCATCAGTTCTTGCTTCTCTCAAATGTCTGTCATTCAAAACCCCTATTCCCTCTTGTAATTTGCTGCCACTGATAATTTGTGAGTCAAGTTCATAGGCCACAGCACACATACTTTATATATCTATTTTGGCCATTGAAAAGCCTTCATCATTTTCTGACCCTTGGCCTTCAGAATATTCAGAGCTGTCCAGCAAACACATTCTTACTTCTAGTATTCTCTGTTAGGACATTTGAGGGTAAATCATAGGCTGAAAGTCCTAATTATAAATGGGGCTCAAGGGCCTGCAATGTGACTATAAATATAAATATAATTGCCTTGAATAAAGGAATATTTGCTCCCTCACTACCTAAAATACCAATCTGAACTTATATTTCTGGAAAACTTTAAACAAATGATCTTTCAATGGTATTTTCACGTGGAGGCTCAGAGTGATTCCTGGGCCATTGATGCTGACCCTGTCTGTGTGGCTTTATAACTGAAGTTGCCAGTGCATTCCCTGGGCAGGTGATAGGCTGGCCTGGTAGCCCAGCTGTATCCCATAGATGGCAGTAAACACACTTTTTAGCATTTTTCTTCTTCTTCATTGGAATCAGGCTCCTTCAGGGAAAGAAAATGAATGCAGAAACTGTGGAGTAATAATTAGCAAACAGACTCTAGTCATTTGAAAAATTGGCAAGAAGCCTTATTAAAGGAGGTAATAACAGTCATATTTTGCACTTCTAATAGGGCCTTTTATCTCTAGGCCTCGAAGAGCCTGTCTGAGTCATGTAAAGAAAAAGAAAATCCTGAGCTGGGTCACAAGTCAGGAATCACTGGCTCTGTTTGACATTCTGTACAGCTCTCTCATTTCAAAGGGAAGGCAGAGCATCTCTGTCGAATTTAAATAGAATGAATTTATGCAGGTTGAGAAAGAAAAGGCCAGCAATGCGCTGTGAGATAAACATACATTCCCAGGTTAACATGGAAACATGCTTTCCTCAAAGTTGTTTTCCTGCGAAAATAATAATAGAGCTTTAAGTACTTTGCCTCCTATAAATACATGGACATTATTATTCACAGTGTGCTTGACAAATGGAGAAGGCAACTTACATCCTCTTTCGTGTATCAAGACGTAATTATCAGCCCATCCTTGTATTTATTCCTGGGAGGCTGGAATACACGCGGCTGCAGATGGATATCAGCCCTGTGAACTCAGTATCACTCATTCTTTATCTCTAGCCGTGGCAGTAGCAGAAGAAAACGACTTCTAACATGTACACACAGCAAACGCCTTAAATCTACAAGATAAACGGCTGTCCTCCTTGTCCCACAGTATACCTGCAACTTCAATTTCCCACAGAAACTCCAGATCTATTGAAATCTTGGAACATTAAAATTCTCCTTCATTGTTGTCAAGATTCAGTAAATTGACAACACGAAGACAGACACCCTGGCTGTTTCAGAGAACGTAGGCTTGGAAATAAGAGCAGCTTTTCCTGGTGCATGAAAATTTACTTGGAGCTTGCTAGGAGGAATATTTTATAACCACCCTCCTTTTTTTGGCTGGGTGACTTTTACTTTGGGTAAGTTAATTAACCTCTCTGAGCATCAACTTCCTCATTGTGATAATTCCTACCTCACAAATGTTGGTTTAAGAATTAAGTCAAATCATGAATGTGAGTATGTATGATAACCACCTCAGTATACTCGGTAGGTATTCAGTAACTGTCTGACATTTAAAAATATCCACACGTACATGTAAACATACACTAGAGAAAGAGAGAAAGGTCTGGACTTCTCTTGGGATCCCTTGTGCCTCAGAAATTTAGGTAAATTTGTTCAGCTCCCCCTATTCTAAACCTACCACTCATCTTTACATTTCCTTCAAATTCATGACCTGATTTCTTCCAAGTCTGCTAAATCTAAGAGTCTCAAGTTAACTTGGTGTCCAGGCACTAATATGTAGACTTTAAGCCCTTAGCCATTTTCCACACATGAAAGAAATCCCAACTTCTTGCAAGAATATCATGAATCTGGTAATTTGACTGGAGAATTGCATTTGACGAGAGGCTAGGTCTTGCACCTCACAGCCTTCCATCATTTTGTTGGCTTCCCTCGGAGGGTCCCATTGTCTTCCAAAAGTGCAGGCTGGCAACACAGAATTCAGTGTGCATAGCACCAGCCCTATCCCTGGGAAGCATAGCCCAGCCTTTCCTCACGCACCCTTTTCAACCACTTCTGGGGGTGGGTGGGGGAGAGCAGCTCGACCTGTTGAGCCAGATTGTTCCAACCTCCCTGGAATTTTGTAAAATATGATTTTCTCCCTCTTGTTCCATGATGATGACTAATTCCCTATGAAACTCCAGTGGTCCCATGTGGGTCCCAGCACCTGTCCTCTTACTTACTGACCCTATGACCTTAACAGCTCTAAACTTCAGTTTCCTTATTTAGAGAAAGGGGTTCATTATAATAGCTTCCATCTAGGGCTATAATAAGGATGACATAAATATAAAGAACCTACAACATGCCACCAAATGTTGACTGTGGAGATGCTGAAGGGGAGGGCATGTCAGCCAATGCCATGGCCTCACTGCAGAACATTTTTAAAAGCAATTTTCATGTCTTCCTTTGGAAAGTGAGGGAACCAGCCAAAATGATTTGGGGGGCATATTTTAAAGAAGTTCTTTCTTTGCTTATTTGGGGGATCGGAGGAGAATAATTGAAACCAAAATAAGCCTTGGGAAGGTTTCTGCCAAATCTTGCAGGTACCTGAGTTCAGACAACTTCAGAAGGGATTTCTGGGCTTAAGCTTTTGTCCCTGATCTATAGCAGAGCCCCTATACCAGGGAGGTAAATAAGCAGTTTTAGTGTAAGACTCAACCTAGAAGAAACTAGGATTCCGTTTTGAGGGGTTTCTTTGAATTTTCAAGTCAATTCCCTGAGAGCAGGCAAGTGAGGGTGACTGGGATAATTTAGCTTATATTCAGCCACTCCATCTGGACCCTCCATCTACCTTCCCTCTTGGGAAACGCCTACCTTTCTTTCAACGCTGAGCTCAAATGTCACACTAGAAAGCCAGTCTCTACAGTGTGCTATGTATGCAGGTGGTTGGGGAGGGACCTTGAAATTTGGGGAATAGGTAGGACAGCCATTTTGGACAGCCTGGATTTATATTTACCACAAATAAACCATTTGACTTTCACATATGTTGTGATTTGTAGTTCTCCCAAGTGCCTAGATGGAACAGGATGACATTGAATAGACGATTTAAGTTTTATGCTAATTTGAGGGTCTATATTAAGCATTGAAAGCTTTCTTCCTCCCACTATTGGTTGTGAAGATCCAATGACAAACTGCTTAAACTTGTGTCTTCCTCCCCAACTAGACAGCGTGCTTCTCAAAGGTAGAGACCCACCTTACCTTTGACTGTTGATCAGCGCAGAAGTCGGCTGACAGTCAACCAGGGACAAAGCTCCCATTATGCCCTGGGTGCAAAGCCATCTCTGTAGTCACCACCTACCCTCTGAGTGCAGCCCCCTTAGGAGATAGGAATCACGTCTACTACTTCCCATGGATTTTTCACATCTGCAGACAATTGCAAATTTATATTACCAACCGCCTTCACATCCTCCCAAGTCTGTGCCTGTCCTTGGTGCATACTGTTTCTCCTATGCTGTCATTTTTGTTCCACTCATCTTCTATTAGTCTCCCCCAAACCCTTTCCACTTTCTCAAAACTCCCATTAAATTATGCTGCTCACAGAGTAGAGTCATCCTCCCCTCCTCAGCTGCCACCTGCTGCCCTCTCCTCTCCCTGCTAATTGAACTCCCCGTCATCCACACCGGCCACTCCGAGCTCCTCAGCTGAGCCTCCTCCATCAGCTCCCCCAAAACTTCCCCCAACCACCGCCCAACAGGCACTAAGGCCTATTGATTGTTCCAGCTAAATATTGAACAAGTATAGTAGGTATTCAGACAGTAGATGGTGGAGGAATATAAATGAATAAAATTCATCACTTTATATTCATCCCTGCTACTTCTGCCTTGAAAGAGGGTTTCGTTTTGCTTTGCTTTTATTTTTAAGAAGTTCAAACATACAGAAAAGTTGAAAGAAATTGTGACGAACACTCATACACCCTTTCCCTAGATTTATCAATTGCTAATATTTTGCCTTAACTACTTTCTCTCTCCCCAACACACACATGCAAACACACACACACTCTTAAAAATGTGCTGCAAACCATCTGAAAGTCAGTTGCAGACATTGTGACCCATCATCTTTAAAGACCTCAGCACACATTGCCTAAGAACTATGAAATTCTCCTTAGAGAACAAATTATTTCCCACAAATATCTTTAGAGTGAGAGCTTATAAACTCAGGCTTATGGATGGGCTTTAGGGAACACATAAAATCCATGAAATTATTTGCAAAATTTGGAATGTATGTGCATCTTTCTGGTGTGTGCAGTGGAATCCACAGCCCTCCTCAGTCTCAAACCCTCCAAACTGATGTGGACCCCACATCTAGGCTCTTCCCCTTTAACCTAAGTATGTAGCAGTATGATCAGCTGTGAGCTTTCAGCTGCCTTTAGACTGTTGATACAATTATTCTATGGTTTCCTACAGATCACACAAGCAAGTTAATGTTTCTTAGCGTGACATGCAGAGAGTCTTCACGATCAGGATTCTAGCTATATTTCCAATCGGGTTCTCCATGAGGCCTGCCCCCTGCCCAGGGTCCTGCTCTGAGCCTCATCCCACCCTATCCCCACTTCCTACCCCTTTTCTCTCTTGTCAAACTTAAATTTTTCCTTTCATGACCCAACTTAGTTGCCGCCTCTTATAGGATGCCCTCCCCAATGCTCTCCCAGCTATTTCTGCCTGTAATTTGCACATTCCTCTGTTATATTATATATATTTATCAATATATTCTCAGTGACTTGGCACTAAACATAGGAATAACTAGACATACGACCAAAAATATCACACAACCCGGGTCTAACCACCTGGACCCTGGGTCCTCCCTCTGCTCTGTTCTCTGGATCCCATCTGCATTTGTCTCCCAGAGACTCTCTGGATCTCAGATCCCTGGTTTTACCTTCACCAGAGACATTTGTGTCACCCCCTTTGTGATGCTCTCTTGGCTTCTCTAATTTTGGCAGTTTAGCCTGTGCACATCCCTACGGTCCCTTGACCGTCCAAGTACAACCACTTGAATAGACAGCCCTGTATTGGTCCAAGATAAAGATTCCACAAGAATCAGAGGGTCACAGACACACCAGGAAATGGATGTCTGTCCAGGCACTGGGACACCAGGAAAAGCATGAATCAAGACCAGTTCCTAGCCTCGTAGGAAAAGTATCAATCTGTGCTGTAGGGGGTTGCTGCTACTTGGAATAGATTGTGGTGCTGTGGCAGGCTGAACTATATCAGCTGGCATTGGGAGAGATGACAAGGACCCCAGCAATGCCTTTGCATTCAGAGGAGCAGAGGGCACATGCTCAAGGCTGTTTGCTTTGATTTTTTTCTGGGGTGACTCCATTGTGCCTTTCCAACATTGGTACTAACGCTGCTAATCTAGAAATCAGATCCCGACTTGCAAGATGGCAAGCAGCTGGCCTTTTGGCTGGAGTCCAGGTCTGCAGTACAGGTAGAGATCTGCGGCCTTTTACTTGACCCAGAGTACGGCCTAGTGAGAGAGCGCGGTCAGCTGGAGTCAGGGGATGGTTATCCTGTTGTGGGTCTGTTTACTTGCAGGAGGGTTTGCCAAATAAGGGATTTGCAGAGAGGGCTGTGGCTTCAGAAGAGAGGGGTTGGGATGTCCTGCTGAGCCTCCAGTTCCCCAGGGAGTATCTCCTCCAGAAGCCTTGGGCTTTTGCTGGGACTCTCAAAGGCTGCTAAGTTGATTGCTAATGTCAAGGCTGACCTTGGCTGGCAGCGCCCTTCTCCTGCTTCCCTGGCGAGTTGGTCCCTGTGGGATGTTAGCACATCTGCTTTCAGCAATGTGCCTGTCCCCGGCCCATTTTCCCCTATGCTTGTCTTCCATCTTCCCCGGCAGGAGCACCTGGGCCATGGTGAGCGATGTTTTTGTGCAGATTCAATCCCCTGTGCTCCAATCAGAATGCATTACCAGGCAGGGCGCGTCAGTGCAGCGATTTGGCTTCAACAATAAATCTTCTTGCTTTCATGAGTTTAAATCAGACTTTAAAACATCGCCCTTAATGTTCTTTTAATGCAGTTTTCTTCTGAATGAGTTCCCTTTAGGTCCAGTCCTTGTCATTAATACACTCTCTTGGCAAACGAAGGAGGGTTTCTTCGAGGAAAACCCTGCCAGTTTAGGAAACCCGTTGAATTGCCTTGGTGATGCCAGGAGCCTCTTTTGCATTTTACAAGGACACTTGAGAAAACAAAACTCTCTGACTATAAATTTAATTTTCTCCTGACAGCCTCAGTGTCTCTGCAGCCCCAGAAGTTATCTATTACTTCTTTCTTCTGTAATTAAAAATCAAGGGGGGAAATGTACAGGATTAACAAGTTCTAATTTTCATTGATGAGCTCTAAGAGCTTATCAATAATGGGATCAGAAAAGCCGCTTCGCCTAAGCTCTATTTTTTCTAGGGCGTCTGATTTTGATGGAGAATTTTACTCATGGTGTAAAAATGCTGGCTTTCCAAGGAGTCCCATAGCTAAAGTTAGGAAGAAGGGGCTGGGCAGGCCAAGCGAGTCTCCAGCAGGAGTGAGCAGAAAAGCAGCCTGGCCTTGCAGCTTTCACAGACTCAGCATTCAGGAGCGGGGAGCTGATTATGGGGAAAGATTAAAAAGGCTGTCGTTCACACACATGTTACTTTCCTATGGATGGTTTCTGCTGGAGAATGACTTGCACGTATCTGCTTAGGAGGAAGAAAGATATTTCCAATTAAAAGAATGTTGGTAGTAATTCCTTTTCCATTACACATGTGCAGATCACCCTTTATCAGAGGAGGGGGCATCTATCCTCCTTATTACCCACAGGGATGTGGCTGAGCATGGGTTTCCCTGAAAGACACTGAGCCTGCTCGATAGCATCTGGGCTGTGTCATTTCAAAAGCTGTGACAAACAGGCTCCCAGCAAATGTGACAGGTATATGACAGGAATGAGCTGTTTAATTAACATGCACAGGTTCCATAAAATTCCCAGACAGTCAGGTACAGAGATGATTCCAGCTAGGACTTCTTTGTTTTTCTAAAAGATGGGGTATGTAAAGTCTAGATACCATGACGAGGCAGCAAACTTAGCACTTGACCTTGAAGTTCTTCTGTAATGCAGAGGACACTGCTATCTTTCACTGGGGGTAGGCTTATGAGTTTCAGGCAGAAATTAGGTGATTTGGTTCCAAAGCTTTCTTGCTCAGAGCTGGGAAATTCCGGGTATCTCCAGAGACTGAAAACTGCACGGGGTAGCAGAAAAATCAGGCAGCTGGGGATTCTGTCAAAATGATACAAATTTGGCTCCTGCCACAAAGAATGTCTTAAAGAATCACTGACAACTGATATGCTGATTTTCAAGAGGGTGATCACCTTTCCTGAGTAGGCTGCCAGCCTTCCAACCAAGCATCCCTCCTTCCCCTAGTAATGTGCTCCATTGCTGCCAAGTCTGAGTGCTGAGGACAGTCTCACCTAGAGGATATTAGAGGCACTAAACCTATTAGCTATGATATTACCTGGATAAGATAAAAACATAGATGCCAGCCACATGGTTGACTTTGAATAGCGAGGCCTCCTCTTATTATCTGTGTGAACTGGGCAAGTTAATTAACCTCTCTGCGTCTCAGTGCACTTTTTAAGATAAAGATGTTTTGTTCCCATCTCATAGTTATTATGAGAATTAGATGAGTGCATACATTTAAGGCATGAAGAACAGTGTCCGTCGTGTAGGAAGTACTAATGAAGTTTTAACACCTTTAATATTATGCCCTCCATGCAGTGATCTTGCCAAAGGGCAGAAGCTTTAGCCATCTCCAGCTCAGTGATTTTAAACAGCCAGATGGTCTGGTTCACTGAATCGAAAAAAATGTGGTAGTTGTGGTGGTACACAGGTGATCTTTGTGTGGTACATGGATGGATACTTTAATCTTAACAATTATACATTTATTATATATTGAGGAAAAAGATCAAGTCTATTATTTTCTGGAAATTATTGATCATATTGAAGGTGAAGCTTTGAAAAAGGGATATATATCAGAATGTTATGATGTATATGGCCCAAATTATAATGACTTGTGTGAGCTGAGTCTTAAAGGGTGAGTGAGAGTGGGGAAGGCCCTCTGGTGGGTCGGGAGCTGTCTGCGCAAACGCCCAGGCATGATCCAGAGTGACAGCTGGGAAGAGGGAAGAGGCTGGGAGGGGCCCGCAGAACTTACAGGGCCTTCTACACCTTGGCGATAAGTTTGACCTTGTCCTAGAGAGGATGGGAAGGTTCATGGACAATGTCGCCTGAGAAGAGATGGTGAGGGCATGTGCAGCTCTCAAGGAGAGAGGGAGACAAGTGGGTGAAGCCAGGAAATCTTTGGGAGGTGGAAGAAGGTGCTGAGCATCCAGCTGGGGATCCGGTAGATGCTGTGTCAACACCGAGCCGTGGAGCGTAGGGGTTTAGAGTGAGGGAGGTGACACGGAGTGAGGGCGGGGAGAATGGCCAGTCCAGCTTGAGGTCCCTGTGGGGAGACCTTAGGCAGATAGAGCTGGGCCTGGGCCTAACTCAAAGTGGGTGGGAGGTGAGCAAGTGCAGACAGAGGGCGCCAGGCTTGCTTTCAAGAGGGTCAGGTGGGGTGGGGGAGGAGAGAACCTAAGGGCAGCTCTGGGTCAAGGATCAGAGAACCTTAATCATGTTTTCTTTGCAGAAGACAGGAGACAGCAGAGCAGGGGAGGTTTGAAGGCCAGCGGTGCCTCTGAGGCCCAGGGCTGACTTTGCTGAGTCCCCTAGGTGGTGGTGTGTGTCTTTATGCATAACCACGCTGCTCTCTGCCTGTTCCTCCAGCCCACTGTGGCTGCCCTGCTCCTTCCTTCTCTCCCTCCCTCCCTTCTTTCCTTTTATCCTCCAACAAATATTTATTAAGTACCTATTGTATTATCCAGGAGCAAGCAGATACACCAAAATAGCCAGTTATGGAGTATCTATCTGTTCTAGAAGAAGGAAGCAGATTACCAACACAACAAAAGGCTAGATGCACAGCATGTAAGATGATGAGACCCACTCTGGGTAGAAATGACTCTGCAGAAGAAGGCAGGGAGCGCCTTGCTGTGTGACGGGGGTCAGTATCAATAGTAAGCAAGGAGGTCAGGGATGAAGACAGCTTTCGGACAAAGATCTGAAGGAGGCGAGAGAGTGAGTGATGCCAATGTCTGATGGAAATGTGCTCTCACTTGTGGGACCCAGGAGGGAAAACGCCCTGACTCAGGAGAGGGCCCTTCTGTCCAAGGAATGGGACAGCATCCTCTCATCCTGGAAAACATTCAAAGTGCTCTAAAGCCTCAGCACATGTCCTCAAAAAGCTAGAGTTTGTCACTCACTGTCTTTGTGGCCCCAATATTTGGCACTTGGCCTGGATTATTACACAGGATCAATAGTGTAATCATCTAATGATCTGATAGATGAACTCTTGAAATGAGTGACCATTTTGTTGCCAGTTCCTTTCCGCATCATCTCCTTACCCTTTTGGTCCAGTGTGTCCCCAATCCTGGTGCCCTCCTTCCTCTAAAGTCAGGTAACTCAACGTTCTCTGCCTTCCTTTGGTATTAGCCGGATGTTCAGTCAAGGAGCCAGATTTAGAAGGAATGAGGAGGCCAGGTGGGGGAAGTTAGGAGCATAGGTTCAGGCTAACCCCCAGCAGGTGGAAAAGCCACATTCCAGGAGTGGGGACAAGGATATTTGTTCTCAGGCCTTCTGAAACTATGACTATATCCTGTAGGAGCATGGAGGAAAGACACAATTAACAGTGGTTTTAAGATCAAATGTTTGCAAAGTCAACTCAGAAAAGTTGACAGCAGGGCAACTTAGGTAACCAAGGAAATAGCCAGCATGTTAGGGCCAATCCTGCAGCAGAGACCTGGGAAACTTAGGTTCAAAGGCAGGAAAAGCAGTCACCAGCATGCCTAGGACTCAGTTCCAGATTCATGGTATCAGTCTTAGTGATGACCAGAGATTGATTCTCCACCTATAGACAAGATGGGTTCCCAGGTCTAGGGTGGGACCAATCCTAATTGTGGGAATAAATGGCTCCAGCTTTGAAAGTTTGGGGGTGGCCACAAGCCAGAACTCAGTCACCTTTTTTAGAAACATTTAAAATGATTCAACAGCCAGTCTCAATTATTTGCCAGTTCCTACAACTACATCTTTGTCATGGCTTCTTCACATGTGAGAAAACTACCCACCTTCTTGACTTTCGACTTGACCATGTGACCTTCTCTGGCCAACAATAAACAGGTAAAGGTCACAATGTGTCAATTCCCACCCTAGGCCTTACAAGGCCTTGCATGTGCCTTTCCACCTGCCCTTCTAAGCTTTTGCCATTGCCATCAGAGGAGCACACGTTAGCTAGTCCACTGGTCCCAGAAGGAAAATGGAAGCATGAGGACCAGAACCTCCACAGAGCCAGCCCAGCTCCAAATGGCCTGCAGATACAGGAGCAACAATGAGTGATTACTATTTTAAGATGTGAAGATGCCCAGGTATTTGCTTGTCATCAAAATTGATTTGCTAGCTTCATTTGAGATACCTGCTGGAAATCAATTGAGTACTTGGGTTCCCGGTGACAAGCAGAAATCCAGATGCTTCCATGTTATAGATGACAGAAAGTAAAAGGCCACAAGGGAATGTCCCTGGACATCAGGGGCTTGACTGAACTTGCTGTTGTGTGCCTGCCAATTGCGTCATCATAATATCTGAAAGTCTACAGTAGTTTGAGACTCACAAAAAATAATTCATTATGCATAATGGTGATGTTGGCAGTGCATGCCAAATGGTTAAATCTAATGTAGCATACAGTTTCATTAAGGCACAACAAAATTAATCTATCCCTTCCCACCAGGAGGTTTAAACAAAAGCAATGGGGAAGGAGCTGCATGTAAAAAGCAGCAATTCATTAATGAAATGAAGACATGTAAAATAATTAGGCTTATAACAAGAGATTAGAAAACTACATTAACCCTTCTGTTTACTTTGCACAGAATGCAAAAAAGAACTTCGGCAAATGTTAAGTTATTATGGAAATGTCACCTCAAAAGATTAGCCTGGTGGCCTCTTATGAAGGGAGTGACCTAGGTTGGACGCCAGTCTAATAACTTCACTTGAAGACATGGAAGCCATATCTGCAAGGCATTTCTGTGTAGGTTCTGAAGGAATGAATAGAGCAGGTACAGACATGGAACTGCAAATGAAACAGTTAATTTTTTAAAAAGTCAGGTTTTGATGTTGACATGTTGTATGCTAACTTGGGTAATTAATAATATTGAAATGAAGGGGCTAATCTAAATCAATGGTGGGCTGAAGCTTTCCTCTGCCTGATTAGTAATGATAAGCCAAGGGGGACAATTGAGCTTCTTTTCTTAAAAACTTCCTAGTCCTCATCTGCATGGAGAATTGGTGGGGAATCTGTCTACTTACTTGATGGGGATAAAATGTAGCTCTGGATAAAATAGCCTGGGAAATAAGATGCATGCTTCCTAGCAGGTTTCCCAACACCCCCAGGCCCCAGCCAAAGAGTGTTTGAGCTTTGGGACCCAACTGGTTTCCTGCATCTTGGCTGCCTAATTCAAGGGCTGCAGTACAGTTTTGTAGGTTTGTGTTTCCCCAATAGTGCAAACTTTCTCATGTGTTATTGGAAGAAGTCTAGACTCTTAATAGGCTGGATTCTACACATCTAGACTCTGTGTGTCCTGTCTAGGTCATGGTAAGAGTCCATACCACCTTTCAGTGGGAGAGCCAGCTGGAGGGGCTAGTGCCCAAGGGACGATGGCAGCAGGAAATGGCCCAACCTATGGACCTATGTGGGATCTTCTCCATGGAGGTTAAATAGTGCCCCCCATAGGATCCCACTAAGGCCCCAGTTGCCTTGTCCAAGGCCATAGATGCTCTCGTATTTCATGCTTTAGTGATGTTGTCTCTGTTCCCAGCTTGCCTTATGCTGGTGGGACACATGGCTGTCAATTCACTCTATACAATAAACTGAGGATCAGAAGGTTGTATGTAATACCATGAGAATCAAAACTAACATTTCATTAGCACCTAGTTTGTGACTGGTATTTTCACCACATTATCTCATTTCATCATCTAACAATAAAAGGTATTATGTCCATTCTTTTTTTTTTTTTGAGACAGTCTCATTATGTCTCCCTGGGTAGAGTTCCATGGCATCACAGCTCACAGCAACCTTAAGTTCTTGGGCTTAAGCAATTCTCTTGCCTGAGCCTCCCAAATAGCTGGGACTACAGGCACCCGACATGATGCCTGGCTATTTTTGTTGTAGTTGTCGTT
>CAUYON010017426.1:0-13755 GCA_963573935.1 Arctocebus calabarensis
ATTATAAAAAAAAAAAAGAAACTTAAAAGATACATAAACCAAATACAATAAACACACCCTGTTTGTAATCCTAAAAAAAAAAAAAAAAAAAAAAAAAAGTGAAAAATGTGGTAAAGGGATGCAAAAGGAGAGTCACTGGAAGAAGTGATTAAGTAAGAAAGGCTCAGAAAGGTGCAACACTCTTGGCTTTGAAGATGGAGGAAGAGGGACATGGGCAAGGAATGTGTGTGCCTCTAGAAGCTGGAAAAATCAAGAAAAAGAATCCTCACCTAGAGACTCCAGCTCTAGGTATCAGCTTTGCTGACTGTAGCCCAGTGAGACTCATGTTATATTTCTACCCAAAAGAACTAAGCCACTAAGTTTTAAGCCACTAAGTTAGAGGTGATTTGTTATAGCAGCAATAGGAAACTAATATAAATGTTTATTTGTGCAATTACTTAAATAATGTCTTGCTTCCCTGCTAGATATGTTAACTCCTTAAGGGCAGCAGCCCATCTCTTTTGCTTACTTTTAATATCTTTAGCACTTGACACAGAAAAGGCATACTATAAATGTTTAATGGATTTATGAGTGAATGTCTTAGCAGTCATGTCCCACATAAGAACATTATGGCAATGTCAATACTATCAACATCAGTTTTTGTGTCCTTGTATGTACATTTATGTCTGTTTTTTTCTTTTCTTTGGTGATCTTTTTCTATCTTTCTCTTTCCTCTTCTCTCTTTATTTTTGTCCCTATTTCTGAATAGTTCATAACAAAGAATTGAAGTATACCTTGTATTACCTATTATGTTTACAAAATAAGATCTTATGTTTTCTATTTATGGTTTTTAGAATAAGCAATATGGTTTATTGCAATAAAAAACTGCTTAATACTCAAGGGCTCCTTCATTTATTAATTGTCAGTAGGTGAGCCAACCTTGATAGAAGATTCTCATCTTCAACTTAGGGTGAATACAGAATCAGGAGTAGAACTGTCCTGCAGATGCTGTCCCTTTGTGCCTGCTGGTAGAAATGTGTTCCCTGGTTGCATGGCTGTCATTTTTCTAAGAGGAAATTGTTTGACATTATATATTCAGAAAAAAAGGAAGATCTTCCACATCACTTTTAGGACCAGAGTTATTCCGTCTTTTCCCTGGCTCCACCCTCTGTCTGCTAAGTTTAATCATAAAGATGTTTGACATTTGAATTGAATGCACTGGGATCCCAAGGGAAGCATAGGGCTGATGTTCACCTATCCAGCTCAGGCCAGTTCAGAGCACATAATGACCTGAAGAAAGCTAAAACCTTTATTGAAAAGTTCTTTTTTTTTTTTCTTGAGACAGTTTCACTTTGTCGCCCTCAGTAGAGTGCGATGATGTCACAGCTCACAGCAACCTCAAACTCTTGGGATCAAGTGATCCTCTTGCCTCAGCTTTCCAAGTAGCTGGGACTATAGGCACCAAGCTATTTTGTACAGATGGAGTCTCGCTCTTGCTCAAGCTGGTCTCCAACTCCTGAGCTCAGCCAATCTACACCCCTTGGCCTCCCAGAGTGCCAGTTTTACAGGCATGAGCCACTGCACCCAGCCTGATGGAAAAGTTCTTGAAGTTTATGGTGTTCACGAGCATTTAGGGAAATCTTCACTTTTAGAATACAAACGGTCCTTAGAAATCACCTGGTACAGTGCTTCTCAAACTTTAATGTACACACGAATCACCTGGGAAGCTCATTAAACTTTAGATTCTGATATAGTAGGTCTGATGTTAAGCCCAAGAATGTGCATTTCAAACAAGCTCCTAGGTGATTTTTTGATGCTGTTGGCCCAGGGACTAGGCTTCAAAGAGTGAGAGGAGAGTAGATCTAAGGCAGTCAGAGATAGGGTATTTGCAATATAAGCAGGGCTGAGAAAGTGGGACTTCTTAGAACCAGAGCCCCATGGAAGATATCTGAGCTCCCCTGTAGGTAGATGGAGGGTTGAGGTTCCCGGATCTACAGGATGGCCAGAAACAGTGGGTCCAAGTTTCCCTAGGGTTGGGTCCAAGCTTCCCTAGGGGTTTGAGGTTAAAAGAAATCATGATAACAAACATAATAGGGCAGTTAACTCTAGATACCACAAGAGACAAAGATCAAAAGCTCAGTGGAGGTATTTGCTAGGCCTCCCTGTTGCACAAACACATACACACACACACACACACACACACCCTAAAACCTGATTGGGAAACTAGTATTGGATAAATACAAAAAAATCTGGAATAATGTACACCAGAAACACCAGAATGTCAAAGATGAGGAAGTGAAGGTTCAGTTGTTTTTGTTTTCTTCTTTTTGCTTATCTTTATTTGCTGGGTTTTTGGTGGCAAAAAAATACTCGTATAATTTTTCAAAAGCTCCTTTAAAAAAGATATATAGATATATATATATGTGTGTGTGTGTGTATATATATATATATATGTATATATATATATCACTTCAACAATGAGGAAAAGAAGCTCATCAATATCATAATAAACCAAATTATATCTTTTGTGTAATTTGTGCTTAAATAATGATACTATCTAACATATTTTGAGCACTTACTATGTTCCTGTTACTGTTCTAAACATTTAACAAATATTATCTCATTTATTACTTGCAACAATTTTGATGTAGATCCTATAATTTTCCCCATTTTTCTGATGAAAAACTGAGGCACAGAGAGGATAGGTGATTTGCCTAAGGTAAATAGCAAAGCAGAATTTGAACTCAGGCACTTACGGCCCCAGAGCTTGTGCTCTTAAACACTACTTTATGCTGCCTCCTCCATAGGAGTACATACATAGATACCAATGCATCTTTTTTAGGCCTCAAAATCTAAAAATTTTTGCTTGAGCTAACACAAAATACCCATTTTCTGTTTCCTCCTATCCATTGCCCTATCTCCCCTTTTCTCTTGTCTGCCAAATTTTTTGGAAGTGTGGTCTGTACTTGGTGCCTGCAGTTCCCCCTCTTGTTCACCCCTTAAGCCCTCAGCTCATACTCCTCCACAAAAAGTACTTTATTGACAGAAGATATTGATATCTTAATCACCAAATCCTATGACTTTTTCTTAGGCAAGAGCTAAGGTACAATCTCTAAACTCAGCTGTCTAATCAAGCTACCTACTCCCTTCCTTTCCTTTCTAAGAGATGATCATGCTTCCTAGTTCAATGAGAATTACAAGGCATCAAGTTAGAATGTCTCAACCTCCTTTCCACCCAATATGCTTCACAAATTTGCCTTTTCTTCACCTTTTCTTGTGCTTCTATCTTAGTGTCTCCCTTCTGACATAAATAAATTCCTCCACCTGTGCTATGGATCCAAACACTTCTCTTTAGAGTTCTCTCTCTATTCGTCATTTCTTCTCTCTCCAATTTTGTCGTTCTTCACTTATCCAACTCTGATCACTTCCTGACTAGAAGAGGAGCTTCAGGAGCTTCTTTATTCATCTCCCCACTTACACTGAAATCATCTTCTGCACTGCAATCAGAATGGTTTTACTGAAACACAAATTTGGCCATGTTGTGTTTTCTTAGGTTCCTCCCCACCATACAGCAGCTCAAATAACAGGGAATGTAATGATACATTCTTCTCCATTAAACTCCTTTAGAAGTCATCAAAACTGCCAGAGTGCTTAAGCCTCTTTAGTTTAGGATCTGTGCCCCCTATCCAGACATGCCTTGAGATTAAGTGTGGGGGCAAATGGTGATTTTTTCCTCTGCCAGTCAGCCGCAGAGTTTTGGATAACTGCTGTGTAATCGATTATTAAGCATGAGGACAAGGGACTCCTGGGCAAAAGGACAGAAGGCTGCAGAACAATAAAATTTCTCTATTTTTGGCTAGGCACAATGGCTCACACCTGTAATCCAAGCACTCTGTAAGGCAGAGGCAGGTGGATTGCCTAAGCTCAAAAGTTCCAAGACCAACCTGAACAAGGGTGAGATTCTATCTCTACTAAAAATAGATAAACTAGCCAGGCATTGTGGTGGGTGCCTGTAGTCCCAGCTACTTGGGAGGTTGAGGCAGAGGATCTTTTGATACCAAGAGTTTGAAGTTGCTATGAGCTAT
Source organism: Arctocebus calabarensis (assembly GCA_963573935.1). Classification (NCBI taxonomy): domain Eukaryota; kingdom Metazoa; phylum Chordata; class Mammalia; order Primates; family Lorisidae; genus Arctocebus; species Arctocebus calabarensis. The sequence continues at coordinate 4,065 of CAUYON010017426.1, forward strand.
GATGCCATGGCATTCTACCCAGGTAGATAGAGACTCTGTCTCAAAAAAAAAAAAAAAAAAAAAAAGAGAGAAAAGAAAAGAAAGAAAAAAAGACTTATCTTTTTCAAATCTCTGTTGCATTGTGAGAATTCCCTCAAGTTGAGTCAATGAACATTTGTTAGCAACTACTGAGTTCCCTGCACGTTGACAGTACAATGAAGTTATAGAGAAAACTTGCTGGTCTTAATCCTGGCATTAGGCAATTGATGGGCCAGGTGCAGTATCTCAATCCTATAATCCTAGTACTTTGTGAAGTTAAGGCAGGAGGATTGCTTGAGATTAGGAGTTCAAGATCTGTCTGAACAAGAGTGAGAACCTCATCTTTACAAAAAAAAAAAAAAAAAGAATAGAAAAATTAGCCAAGTCATGTAGCTCACACATGTGGTTTCAGCTACTTTGGAGGCTGAGGCAGAAGGATCACTTGAGCTCAGGAGTTTAAGATTGAAGAGAGCTACTATCCAGGGTGAGAGTGAGACCCTGTTTCAAAAACAAAGAAAGAAAGAAAGAAAGAAACAAAGAAACAAATAAACAAAAACCAAAAGAAACGGATGTATGTGTGTATATCCCATTTATAAAATATCTTCTGTGTTCCAGACACTATCCTAGGTTATATATCATTTAGTCCTGTAATATTTCACACCATTTTATAGAAAAAAAAAAAAAACTGAGGCTTGTCAAAGGTTCACACAAGTAAAATGTTAGCATTCAGGTTTCAAACCCAAGTCTGCCACCAGCAAAAAAGAAATCTCCTTTATTTCTTTTATGGCACTGCTTACAACTTGTTTGGAAAGATAGCCCTGATGTTCCTGATATGAAGACATTACAATGGAATAGTCTGTGATCAGGTACAGGTGAAGAAAAAGTGATATGATGCAAAGAATATAGAATTGAAATTCTGTAAACTATGGAGCTAAATGTGATTTTGACACTAATGAGGTATGTATATATATATATATATACACAGTAGAACCTCTATAGTTGACTACCTCCATATATTGACCACCTCCTTATGTTGACCTAATTTTCATAAACCAGAAATGCACCATGTATGTGTATCAGTAGTACACCACTAGTAGTACATCACTAGTACAGTAGACCTAGTTCCTTATGTCGACCACCTCTATATGTTGATCAGATTTTTACAGTCTCTTGAGTGGTCAACTTACAGAAGCTCTACTATATTAACCTCTTTAGGCATTAGTTTCCCCATTTTTTAATTATTTTTTTATTAAGTCATATATACATAGATCATGAATACATTTATGCCTTTATGGGATTCAATGTATTGATTATTTGTACTAATTGGAGTGCTTACATCCTACTAATTAACATAGCTTTCACCTCATTTATGTAATCACAGTGTTAAGACATTTGTGTTCACTACTTGACAGATTTGACTTGTACCCTTGCAATATGCTTCATAGGTGAAGTCCCACCAATAACCCTCCCTCTATCAATCCACTTCCTCCTTTCCCATCCCCCTCACCTTTCCTCTTTCATCTTGGGCTATAGTTGTGATTCATCTCTCATAAGAAAGTGTGAGTGAGGGTTCCGTTGGGTACTTTCTTTGCCCACACTGCAGACCCCCCCCCCCACGCTGGCTTGGTGCCTGTGGCTCAACGGGCTAAGGCGCCAGCCACGTACACCTAAGCAGGTGGGTTCGAATCCAGCCCGGGCTCATCAAACAATGATGGCTGCAACCAAAAAAATGGCTGGGCATTGTGGCAGGCGCCTGTAGTCCCAGCTACTTGGGAGGTGGAGGCAAGAGACTCGCTTGAGCCCAGGAATTGGAGGTTGCTGTGAGCTGTGATGCCACAGCACTCTATCCAGGGTGACAGCTTGAGGATCTGTCTCAAAAAAAAAGGAAGGAAGAAAAAAAAGAAAGTGTGAGTGATTATAAATTGGTTTTATTGTAGTACTGATTACAATTGATATATATAATATTCATCCCAGAGATACTTTACTAAGAAGAATATTTTCCAGTTCCATCTGTGTACACATAAAAGAGGTAAAGTCTCCATGTTTTTTTAATGCTGCATAGTATTCCATGGTATACATATACCAAAATTTATTAATCCATTCATGGGTAAATGGGCACTTGGGCTTCTTCCAAGACTTGGCAATTATGAATTGAGCTGCAATGAACAATCTGGTGCAAATATCCTTGTTTCCAAGTGATTTTTGGTCTTTAGGTATACACCCAGTAGGGGAATTACAGGATAAAATGGCAGGTCTATATTTAGATCCCTGAGTGTTCTCCAAACTTCTTTCCAAAAAGAATGGACTAGCTTGAATTCCCACCAGCAGTAGAGAAGTGTTCCCTTTTCTCCACATCCATGCCAGCATTTCTGGTTTTGGGATGTTGTGATGTGGGTTACTCTCACTGGAGTTAGATATCTCAAAGTAGTTTTGGTTTGCATTTCTCTGATAATTAAAAATGATGATCATTTTTTCATGTGTTTGTAGACCATGCACCTGTCTTCTTCAGAGAAGCTTCTGTTCATGTCTCTTGCCCACAATGAAATGGGATCACTAGTTCTTTTCTTACTAATAAGTTTGAGTTCTCTGTGATTCTGGTTATTAGACCTTTGTTGGAAATATAACCTGCAAAAATCCTCTCCCATTCTGAGGGTTGAATATTTGCTTTACATAGGGTGTTCTTGGCAGTGAAGAAGCTTTTTAGTTTGATCAGATCCCAGTAATGTATTTTTGTTGCTTCAATAGCCCGGGGGGTCCTCCTCATAAAGTATTCTCCCAGGCCAATTTTTTCAAGTGTTTCCCCTGCACTCTCTCCAAGAATTTTTATAGTTTCATGTCTTAAGTTTAAGTCCTTTTACCAGTGAGAGTCAATTTTTGTTAGAGGAGAAAGGTGTGGGTCCAGTTTCAGTCTTCTACAAGTCACCAGCCAATTCACCCAGCACCATTTGTTAAATAGGGAATCTTTCCCCCAGTTTATATTTTTGATAGGCTTATCTAAGATCAAATGATGATAAGTGTCTGGGTTCATCTCTTGAAGAATGTTTGTAGTGGTATAAATTTCCCTCTAAGGATTGCCTTGCAGTATCCCATAGGTTCTGATAATTTGTGTCTTAATTGTCATTTTGTTCCAAAAATATGGACATTTCCTGCTTAATCTCATCAATGACCCATTTGTCCTTCAGCATGTGGTTGTATAGTTTCTCTGTTTTTGTTTGAGTATGCAGATTCTTGTTGGTATTGAGTTCAACTTTTATTCCATGATGGTCTGAGAAGATGCAAGGAATAATTTCAATGTTTTTAAATTTGCTGAGGTTAGACTTGTGACCTAAGATGTAGTCAATTTTTGAGTATGATCCAAGGGCTGCTGAGAAGAATGTGTATTCAGTTTTGTTGGGATGAAATGTTCTGTAGATGTCTGTTAAATCTAAATGATGGATGGTTAAGTTTAAATCTAGAATTTCATTGCTTAGCTTCTTTTTGGAGGATCTGTCCAACACTGTTAAAGGAGTGTTAAAATCTCCAACTACTAAGGAGCTGGAGGAGATTAAGTTGCTCATGTCTGTTAGAGTGTCTCTTATAAATTGAGGCACATTCTGGTTGGGTGCATAAATATTAATGATTGAAACCTCATCGTTTTGAGTATTACTTTTAACAAATATAAAATGTCCATCTTCATCTTTACTTACTTTGGTTGGTTTAAAGCCTATTGTATCTGCAAATAAGATTGCAACACTTTCTTTTTTCTGCTTTCAATTTGACTGGAATATAGATGACCATCCCTTCACCTTGAATTTATATTTATCTTTTAAGGTAATATAAGATTCTTGTATGCAGCAAATATCTGGTCTGAGTATTTGTATCCAGTCAGCCAACCTGTTCCTCTTTAGAGAATAATTTAAACCATTCACATTAATTGAAAATAATGATAAGCCTTTTGAAGGAGAAGTGGTTATTTTTGATCCTTTTGCCATTGTGGAGTTCAGAATTTGGTTGAAAGTTTCTGAGTGAGTTTACTTTTGTGGTGAAGGTTTGAGCTGGTCATTATGGAGAACAGGTCTGAGAATATCCTGGAGAGCTGCTTTAGTTATGGCAAATTTCTTCAACATATGCATGTCATTAAAGTATTTAATTTCTCCATCATAAATGAAACTCAGTTTGGCTGGATATAGGATCCTGGGTTGGAAGTTATTTTGTTTTAGGAGGTTAAAAGTCAATGACCACTTCTAGCTTGAAAGGCTTGATCAGAGAGATCTGCAGTTATTCTAATATTCTTCTAGCTTGAAAGGGTTGATCAGAGAGATCTGCAGTTATTCTAATATTCTTCCCCTTGTAGGTAATGGTTTTCTTGTGTCTGGCTGCTTCCAGAATCTTCTCCTTCATATTAACTTAAGTGAAGTTCACTATAATATGCCTGGGGGAAGTCTTATTTGGGTTGAGTCATGCTGGGGTTTTGAAACTGTCTGTTATCTGAATTTCAGAGTCTCTAGGCATGTCTGTAAAATTCTCTTTCATAATCTCAAGAAGAAGGGACTCTGTGTCTTGTGAAGCTAGTTTATCACTTTCAGGTATCCCTATAAGATGAATATTGGTTTTCATCGAGTTATCCCAGAGCTCTCTAAGAGAATGATCTGTTTTTGTCTTCCATTTCTCTTTCTCTTTGAGCATTTGAGAGCATTCGAAAGCTCTGTCTTCAGTGTCAGAAATCCTTTCTTCTGCTTGCTCTTTTCTGTTACTAAGGGCTTCTACTGTATTTCTCAGATCTTTGAGGGCTGTGACTTCTTGTCTCAATGTGTCAAAATCTTTGGTCATTTTGTCTTTGAATTGCTTGAATTCTTGAGACATCTAATTAATCCTACAATTTCTATCTCCATCTTTACTTCCATTTTGTTGATCTTGTTTGCAATCCAAATTCTAAATTCAATTTCAGACATCTCAGCTATCTGTTGTGGATCAGATCCTCTGGATTGGGTGGTTTGTCATTCCTTGGGGGAGTTGACCTGTTCTGTTTATTCATGTTGCCAGAGTTTTTCCTCTGATTCTGCCCCATGATTGTTTTTCAGCATTTAGCTAGATGATCAGGTCAGGTGCAATTGGACTGGAAACTTCTACGGTTGTAATTGAGCACCCCTTCACCTAGGAGCTGGGACTGGTGACTGCAGCCTTTCCTCTACAATTTTGCAAAGTACATGTACAGTACTACAGTCTGTGACTCTAGAGGCTTGCTTGGTGTAGTGGGGATAGGTGGCTCTGTCTTTTATTCTGCTGATCTCTGTCTAATCCTAGTGAATCAGTAACCCTGGGTTGCAGTCTCAGCTTCTGTGAAATACAAGCAACTAGGACATCCCTTCCCCCACCGGTAATATCTGAAAGAGGACAATAAAACCTTCCCACTACAGAAATACCTGGGACTCACCTTGGAGGGTCCTCAGATAATTTGTCTAGTTCAAGGGTTCCAGACCAATTGTCTCAGACAGCCCCCTACTCTCTAGCTGGAGAGTTCAAGTGGACTCCAGCAACTAGATGTTGGGGGTCTATTGTCAACTCGAGTGTGATTTGAGTGTCTTTGGTGTTCTGAGGAGTCAGAAATACTCATCCAGTAGGAGGTTTAGAGCCAGGGGGTTGATGCCTCTTACCTCACCTTGGTCGTCCTTCACCACCGGACTCTGGTCATCCCAGTCCCTGGTATCTCTCTGGTAGTCTCTGTTAGCCCAGTCTCTGTGGCCCTGCTCTGTCCCATAGCAAATGTGCCAGGGTTATGTGCCTGCCAGAGTCAAAGTGAGGTAGTTGCCTCCTCCTCATGGATACCACAGTCTACCACCATCCAGCAGGGGAGTCTGAGGTCTGCCTGCCTCAGGTGCTCAATAGCAGCTGAAGAAAGTTCCACCTGAGTTCAGTCCAAACCTGAGGATATCCAGGCAGCAAAAGAATTTCTCCCTTGGCCTCAGCACCTTTCTTGCCGCTGTTCTACAGTCATGGAATCCCTACAGGGCAAGGTCTGGTTCCCTCTGGAAGGCCACAGAGTTGGGAGATGACTCTCCAGAGTTAGACCCTAGCAGGATTACTCTACTAATGCTAATGTTGGGGGAGGGAGGTTTCTCCTCTCAGGTTCATGTACCTGAGCAGCTTCTGAGCCACCACCTGCAGTGCAGGAACCCAGGTCTCTGTCTGCTGCTGAGATACTCTTTTTCTTTGGGCCAGGTCAGTCACCTTTCCCTCCATCTCTTCCTATACAGTTACTGAAATCACAGGTACAGTACAGCTGTACAGCCACCATCTATGCAATGCCTGGTCCTATCTAAGAAATGCAGATAATCTGTATTCTGGAGGAGTTGGACTTCTAGACTGCCAGGCCGGGGGTGGGAGGGTAGACTGAAGGATCAAGGTGGCATGGAAAACAGTTGTTCAAATTTCCTACCAGACAAGGGAGTTCCTAGACTCTCAGTAAGGTTTGTCTTGAGAAGGAGTCCTAACTTCCAGCAATTCCTTCCAGTGGGGTGAGGAAGGAGAGCATCAGTTTATTGCTCACCAGTAGGGATCACACAGTAAGCAAGCAGCTCTCTGAGGGGAGGAGATGGCCACACAACCTCTTTGGGATGAGATCTGTACTGAAAATAGTTTCTTTGGGGTCAAAGCATGCCTCAGTAGGAAAGATGAGCAATTTTCTATCCCATCTCTCAGCTCAGCTCCCCTCCTTTGGCTTAGTTGGGTTCTTTCTGGCTGTTATCTCTCCCTCCAGACTGGAGCCTTGGTTGGGAGCTGGCTTCAATCAGCTGTCATACCCCGTTTCCCCTTGTTCTTCTTGGATGTGAAAATTGGAGTTAGGGAAAATAGCCAACCTGAGGATTCAGCAGAACATCAATCACATTGAGACCAAATGAACTAATAAACAGCTAAAAAGGGCTACCAGACACATAAGTCCACAGATGCATGCACAGTCAGAAACACAAAAACATACTGACAAAACAAACAAAGAAAAAAAATAAACAAAAACAAACCTACAATAAAATAATAATTGTAAAATAATTGAAAAAAAAAAGCCTCTAAAAAATCTGATGTAAGCACTCTCAGAAACCATAAGAAGTGAAGAAGAGGAAGAGAGAAAGAAAAGAAAGAAAAAAAGTAGTGTTTGTGAAAGAGGTTAAAAAAAGAAGACAGGAAAAAGAAATTTAAAAACAGAAAAAATAAAAATTAAAAAAATAAAAAAAATTAACAATAGCTCCTCCAAGAAAAGGATGGGAAAAAAGAAAAAAAAAGGCACCAACCTCAAAAATATTATTCTTGTATACATATAGAAATACACATCTATACGTATGAGGCAGATGTCAACTTTAGTAGGAATAAATTTATAATGCAATATACTTTCTAGACACCAGGTGGCGCTGTGAGGGGTTACCAGGCTTATACCTGATTCACAGTTTACATTGTTACCAGGGAAACCACTCTACCTGTCTGGTCGTCATTTTGGGAGCTTCTGTAAAAGTTTGTTTCCTAAATGTTGCCCCACTTCAGGTGCTCTGTTCCAGACAGCATACCTATCTGACCACCAAACTCCATGTAGGAATCCATGTGTCACAAATCTTTCCACTCTGCTACCACGTTCTCCCATGAACTGGCAACTGCAATTGGCTGTGGGGAGGGGCTGGCTGCCGCTGCTCTGGCCACTGCTGCTGCCACTGCTCTGGCAGCCGCTGATGCTGCAGCTATAGTGCGTGGGGATGTCTTCCCCAATTTCCGAGGCTCAGAGTCCCTCCATTGAGCCTCAGTTCCCCATGCAGCCTGAACAGCCAGACCTCACCAGTATTCCCCACCAGGGATGGTACAGACTGTTCAATTTCTCTGGGAAAAGGTGTCCCCATTTTGGACAATTCAAAATGTCTGTTTCCCAGGCGGGTTCCCCTCCCCTTCATTTTCCCTTGGGCTGCTCAGCCCTCCTTGGCTCTGTGGGGCACCCCTTTCTGGACGTCTAACTCTGCTTAGGAACGTCACCGAAATTTTCATCAACTAGATTTTGTGAATTGTGAACTGCCGCCCTCTGTGAGGGAGGGGCCAGCTGCCAGCTAGCCCGGTGGGCAGGAGAAAAACTCCACAGCAAAGTCCATGGTTTTGAATTACACCTCAAACACAGCAATCCACCAATTCGCCATGCATTTCCAGCTGTCTATCCACTCCAATAATGTACGTGGGGAAATATCCAGAACCCCCTCCCTCTCACCTGATGACTAGGGAGAGATGGGCTACACATCCGTCCGAACCCCATCATGCTCCACCTTTTAACAATGTTGATTCTTCCCAGCCATGAGCATGGTATGCTTTTTTCCATTTGTTAACAGCTTCAGCTGTTTCTTTTTTCAGAGTTGCATAGTTCTCTTTATAGAGATCTTTCACATCCTTTGTTAGATACATTCCCAGATATTTCATCTTCTTTGGCACTATTGTAAAGGGAATAGTTCAAGGAGGAGGCGGCAGGTCTGCCAGCTCCGCTGAGCAGGCTAGGGCATGTCTGTTAGATTCTTATAAATTGAGGTGCAGTCTGGTTGGGTGCACAAATGTTAATAAAAACATGAACATGATATCTTATCATGTTCAGTGTTACCCTTAACAAATATGAAGTGAGTACCCTTATCTTTCCTTACTTTTGTTGGTTTAAAGCCTATTGTATGTGCAAATTAAATTGCAACCTCTGCTTTTGTTTTCTTATTTCCATTAGCCTGAATTATAGATGACCATACCTTCACCTTGAGTGTATATTTATCTTTTAAGGTAAGATGAGATTCTTGTATGCAGTAGATATCTGGCCTGAGCTTTTGTATCCAGTCATTCAACTTGTGCATCTTTAGAGGAAAATTTAAGCCAATCACACTAATTGAGAGTATTGATAAGCCTGGTAGTATTTTGGGTATTGAAATTTTCAAAAGTCCAGTGGACATTTTTAATTCTTTCACCACTGTGGAAGTTGGAGTTTGTTCAAAAGTTTCTGAGTGAGTTTACTTAGATGGTAAAGGATTGTGCTGGTCATTATGGAGGATATGTCTGAGAATATCTTTTTTTTTAATTAATTAATTTTTTTTTATTGAATCATAGCTGTGTACATTGGTTCAATCATGGGGTACAGTGTGCGGGCTTCACATGCAATCTGAGATATTTTTATCAACCTGATTGACATAACATTCATGAGGTTTTCTCGTTTACTATGTGAAAACATTTTTGATCCATATTTAGAAGTTTTCTCCTGACCCTTTGAATATGTACCACACATGTGATCTCACCCTTTGTCCCATCTCCCCCCACCCTCTCCCTGCCCTTCCCTCCCTCTCCCTTTTCCCCGTCTTCCTGTAAAATAAATGGGTTGTAGCCTTCACTTGAACGATAAAGAATTTGTCTCATATTAGGGGTGCATACATTGGATACTTTTTCCTCCATTCTAGAGATACTTTGCTAAGGAGAACATGTTCCAGCTCCATCCATGTAAATATGAATGAGGAAAGTCACCATCTTTCTTTAAGGCTGCATAATATTCCATGGTATACATGTCCCACAGTTTATTAATCCATTTGTGTATTGATGGGCTCTTGGGCTTCTTCCATGACTTAGCAATTATGAATTGGGCTGCAATAAACAATCTGGTACAGATATCTTTGTTGTTCTGTACACAGCTATGATTCAATTTAAAAAA
>CAUYON010017427.1:0-24471 GCA_963573935.1 Arctocebus calabarensis
TACCTCTTTCATGTTTACATGGATGGAGCTGGAACATATTCTTCTTAGCAAAGTATTTCAAGAATGGAAGAAAAAGTATCCAATGTACTCAGCCCTACTATGAAGCTAATTTAAAGGTTTCATATGAAGGCTATAACCCAACTATAGCACCAGAATATGGGAAGGAAGGGGATGGGGGAGGTTGGGGTGGAGGGAGGGTAATTGGTGGGGCCACACCTATGGTGCATCTAAGACGGGTACAGGCAAAACTTACTAAATGCAGAATACAAATGTCTTCATACAATAACTAAGAAAATGCCATGAAGGGTATGCTAAACAGTTTGATGAAAAGATTTCTGATTGTATATGAAGCCAGCACATTGTACCCCTTGATTACACTAATGTACGCAGCTATGATTTAATAAAAAAAAAAAAAAAAAAGAGGAGACATCAGAGAATTTGCTGTATTATTTTGTCCTCACCATGTGAAGACATGGAGAGCAGGTGGCCATCTAAGGGCCAGAATGAGCCTCACCAGGCCTTGTGATGCTGGTACTCTGCTCTTGACAGTCCAGCCTTCAAAGCTATAAGCAAATATATTTCTATTGTTTAAGTCACTTAGTACATGGTGTTTTTTTCTTTATATGGCAGGCTGAGCTCACAGAGATTTCCTATAAGATTTATTTACACATAGGTTTTAAGAAGAGAAAAGGCAAAATCCCAACACATAATTCTCGACCTTACTACACCCACTTTTGGAAGGCCTTTTTGGAACCCATATTTCAAAGGGTGATTTAGAAAAAGGCAAGAAACCCAAACAAAGCATTATGGAAATAATGACTACAACCTTTCCCCAGAAGCAGGAAGCATTTTCCTGTTTATTTTCACGTTTATCTCCTCACTTTGGCTTGTCAGCAAGTGGTACCAGAATTTATCTTATTGGGGATCAACGCTTTAGAGGTTTTGTCATTCACCAGCAGCTCTGGCTTCTCCTCAACAATATAGGAGGAAAGCTTTTTTAATTGCAAAATATATCATGTTTAACTTTCCCTAAAAGAAAGATGGTACAGGCAAGAATAAAAAGATAAGTGTTTTTACTTTATAAATCAAAACCCAACATTTTATGTTGGAAAAATGGGTGTCGTTATTTTCTTCTAAATGCTTGTTGTTTTCCATTTAAGTTTCTAAAGAAATGAATGGGGATAAGAAGGACTTAACTGTAATTAAGGCAGGGTGATGAGCCCATCTTAAGCCTTCAACAGGATAATATTGGAATACTGCAATTGCTAGCTATATTTGGAATTAAAAGGTAATAATTAAAACTCAACATTGCCTTCTTTATTAGAGATAAGAATTTTTCTAAGATTAAGATTCTAGACCCTAGAATACTACTATTGTTTCTATAAATAAGAAAAGTGAAGCCCAAGAAATTTGTGCCACATTCCTAGCATCTGAAGTACACTGGCCAGCACCAAGGACTTGGGCTCCAATTCTAGCGCTCTTTCCAAAGTCCTATATTGTCTGGTGGTGGTAATGGCAGCAATGATGATGAAAGAAACATTTCTGTCCCTACAGTGAAGAGGACTCTGTTAGCCTCTAGGGCTGTAAATAAAAAATAAAGATAATTCTGATTAGATCCAAATACATTTTTTAGTAAAAATTAAAGAGACTGACTATGACTTAGTCAGATATAATCTTTGAATATCTAATTTGGCAGACACAATATCCTTTTGGAGCAGGATACAAATATATATAAATATAAATTGAATGGAAACATCTCAAGTTCCGAAAGAATCCCAGGCATCATCTCTCTCAAATACTCAACCAGTACCTCCACATCCTCCAGTATTCAACCAGCTTCTGCCTGAAAATGTTAAGGTGAAAAACCCACAATTTTCCCAAGAAAATTCTTCAGTCTTGGATGACATTTTTTTTTATATGTTCTTCAGTCAGATTATCTGGAATCAAATATTGACCCCATCAATTATACGCTTAATGTATTACACAGGACAAAATTGCTAGGCAAAGGCTTTAGTTGCCACACAGAAAAATGGAGATGATGGTTGTTTTTTATTTACAGTGTTATTTTGTGGGATTAATTATGAAATACATGAATAGCATTTAGAAAACTGTGTTATAGTATAATAAGTGCTCACAATAACATATATTCATACAGGCACACACATAATTTTTACTATAATCAAATAATAAAGTTTGGCTACTTTTGTAGTAATAGTAGCAATCATAAATTTTTTACAATATAGCTATAATACTTATTTTGTCAGCCCTCCTCTATTGGACCCTACGTAAAGCAAGTATTGTAATTCTTTTATTTGACAGTTTTTTTTTAATATATATATTTGATCCTGAAAGATAAGTCGTCTTCTACTGGGGGGCAGTACTTCTCTATTCCAATCACTTTCTTAGCATCACAATCCAAGTTAGTTTTTAATATTAGAATAAAAATAAAATCCTGATTCAGGATTCTTCTGCACACAACTAGTCTCTTAAAATTTGAAAAAAATATAGGTTACTTGATTCTTTTCAGAGCATTAAATCAAATTTCTTCCTGGGTATGTCTCACACTCTTCAAAATTGCAATTAAAATGAAACTTTTTGTAGCACTACACCTCAAATTTGGGACTTTCCTAATTTTATGAGTCCTTTAATTTTAGCCTAAGAATATTAATTTCAAAGTACCCCAGGGAAAGAAACAAAATGACTCTGTTTTTAAACATTATATGCCACACTCTTCTATAATATGGATGATAAGGTAAACTCACTAAATGTAACAGTAATGTCATATTAAAATGTGAGTATCCACTGATGGTAATTTTTTCCCTTGTGAAGATGACAAATTAATGACCATTGCTGGCAGACAATTTGAGAGCAACCAGAACATCTAATTATCCTTCTCAAAGCCATAAATAAACAGAAAATCTTGGCTCTGATTTAAAAGTAGAGGGTATTTCCACTTTGCAGATGTGCGTTTGTAGCCCACTGTGAGACATTTCTGGGCAATGAGCCGCCTGCTGTGAGCAACACCTAGGACTCTGTAGGTACAAGATTCATCGTGCACATTGACCTCCACTCAGCACAGGCTCTTGGATATGTGTTCACTGACATTTTTTAGGAGCTAAAGAGATAGTTGGCATATGATGGATGGATCAATAAATATGTTTAAAAAATCAAGAAATAAATATTAGTTCCTTTCCCCTCTCGCAGATCTCTTTTCTCTCTAAGTGGGGTATATTCCACCTTCAAGTCCTCCTGTGACACGTTATAAAAATTTGCTCTCATAATTTTCTTTCACAGTGAGGTAGCCACTTCATTTACCATTCATGCATTTGATGGTCCAACAATCATCACTGACCTTTAAATGCTATTGAGTATAAAAACAAACAAGAATGTGTATTATTTCACCATTTCTTATTTCTCCAAAAATAGTTCCTCTTCTCTCATCTACACAATCTGTTCAAGTCAAACTAAACTTGCTTCTGCTTCTACAATAAATTTTGTTCTCTCTCATCCCCAGGCCTTTGTGCATCCTTAGACATCTCCTCTTTTCCTGCCATCCTCCTTAAAAATAAGTCTTTCTCTGCTAGCACCAAAACAGGTTGGGTGCCTCTCCTTGTGTGTTTAAATATAAAACATATAGCACTTTAATTGTCTAGGTTTTTCTTTCCATATCTCTTCCTAGATTCCTTAGACTCCAAGTTCCATAAAAGCATTGCCTGTGTGTTTCTAGGTTCATCTAGTAAATAAATAAGAATAGTTCGCTTTGAAGATCAGAAAATCAAAGTATGTTGAAATCAGGGTTTCTCTCTCTCTCTCTCTCTGCCTCTCTCTCTCACACACACACACACACACACACACACACACACACACACAGCCTGCCCAGTTTAGTATCCCAGGGTTACAGGTGAGTAAATCACAGCTCACAGGGGCATAATGGCCTCTTTGAAATCTCAAAGACAGTGGCAGAAGTAGAATAACCTCTCAGGGGACATTATCACCTACTCAAGTGTTCTTCCTTCCACACCATGTAACTCCTTTCCTATCGTAATTCTATTGTTAACAAGAGCCAAGGACTCATACTAAAATGCTAATGCTCTAATGGTGGCAGAATTTGAAGCACCAGTCAAAAAGTAGAAGGCACACATCTTTCTCAGTGCCTTCCCTCTAAAGTCTATCACTTATGAAATTAGTCTGATATTCTTGTTTCCATGTCCGATATTGTTTCCAGGCATATGGCACTTTAAAATATACTGAGAACCTACTCAAGGTAATCACACCTTACAATCTATGTACTATGTACCCTTCCCCTTTCTATTTACTTTACATGCATGAACTTACATGATTATCACTGCCGAAATTATTTATCCTTCTCACTTTACAGATGAAAAATTTAGGATTAAGCTGAATAATTTGCTCAAGCCCACTCATCTAGTAAATAGAGGATGGGTAAAAGAAAGCAGGCCTGTCTTTGATGAAGTGCATGCTTTTGTTTAGTTTCAATTTCTGTTTTTCATTTATGCCACCATAGGTCTAGAGTATCCAACACAATTGAGTGTGTCTTATCACCTGGCTAAGTGACAACTCCCATTGTAGGGAATGAGCTTCATTTACTCCCTTGACATTTTGAACAGTTACGAAGAAAAAGGAAACTTGGAAGGGTACTGTTCTCTTATTTCTGAAAATCAGTGGGTGCATGTATGTTGGGGGAAAGGGAAGTTTCAGATATTGTATTTATTTCTGAATTTTTAATTGGCATACCGTGAGCAAGAATTTTTTTGTTCTATTTAATTTAGGCTGCAATATCCCCACACAGTTTTATTAACAAATAGGATTTGTTTTTCCATTTTGAATATGACCTATTATAACAAAACAAAGTAACCCTTCTTACTTTGAAACCGTGAACTCAGCCTTGATTTCTTTGCTGCCTTGTATATGAACACAAGAAAGGAAAAATATCTCACTACAAAGTTAAACTCCCCTCAGCATACTTGTCAGCAGAAGCCCCTAAAAATTTTTGAAGAGGAAATCAATGTTCTTTAAGATTTAAGACACAGTAAATCCACTATAGAGTGATAACTAAAACTGCACCCATGTATGTGGACAGAAAATATTGCCAATCCCCAAAGCAAGGGAGATAAGAGTGAAATATCCCCATGGCTTCAAAATATTATGTTATGTCTTCATGCACCTTCTTGGATTTACCCAATATGCTTCTCAAAGATAGTAGTGTATCATTCAAATGGCACACACACATAGTCGTCTGCCTTCACATACCCTTAAATGTCACTCTCACTTTAACCTTTTTCTTTGCACCTGTGTTGGTCTTTTCAGAAACATCATATCCCCTGTCAGGAAGATGGCAAGAGATTTACCTTGAAATCCATAAGCAACACAATTCTGAGATGGGAATTTGTGTATAGGAAATTTATTGGAGAGTGATCACAGCTATGGACAAGCGTAGGAAGAAGGGCAGAGCTGAAAGAAGAGTTCAATTGTGATGTATTTGTAACAAAGGCCTCAGCCTCATGCCCTTCAGATCCACATTGTCACTTCCTGCTAGGACTAGTTCTCTGCCCCTGAATGGGCCTCCTTGTAACTGATACAGATTCCCACCACTACCACACTCCCAACTCCCAAGCCATCCCCCACCTTGTGGTCAGAGTGTTCCACCATTCTAATTCTAGTTTGTAAGCTGGGCGTGGTGAGGCATGTCTGTAATCTTAGCACCTTGGGAGGCTAAGGTGGGTGGATCTCATGAACTCAGAAGTTGCAGACCAGCCTGAGCAGGAGTGAAATCATGTTTTGATAAAAATTAGAAAAATCAACTGAGTGCAGTGGTGTGCACCTATAATCCCAGCTACAAGGGAGCCTGAGGCAGAAGAATCACTTGAGTTCAAGAGTTTGAGGATGCTGTGAGATATGATGACACTATCCAGGGTGACACAGTGAGACTCTGTCTCGAAAAACAAATAAACAAACAACCCCAAAAAAACAAATCCAAATTTGTCACTCCCCTACTTAAAACACTACATTACTGCCCTAAAATGCTTTCTGTAACAATAAAACAGTTATTTTTTACTTTTGTAACCTTATTTTCTATAAGTTCTTCATATATACATACCCTAATACTACATTCCATCAATCCTGAATATCTTCATTTATTTAATACTTACATTATTACATACATGTATTGGGCTCTTAGAGATACTATGTAGGGAATAGTAAATAAGATGAAGAAATACACAAAAAGTATTCCAAGGCAGGAACTTCCTTTTTTTTGTTCTTAAAATGCCTTTTCACCCTGAAGGAGGTAAACATTTATACATTCCCAGCTCAGATAGAACACACTTTTTTGAAAGTCTGACTCACCATCTACTCAACCCTTCCTTTTCTTGAACACCTGCATTCCATGCACTTCTGCCTCCACAGTGTACTAGATTTTAAAACTCTAAAAAAGATGTTTTATTGTGTAAAACATTACATATACAAATAATGAATTTTGTGTATATATGCATATATATACTTGTATGTGTATATTATGCATATATATAGAACCATTAACATAAATAACCCTGCACCCACCACCACACATAAGAACTAGGACATTACCCCTATTACTATATCTACCTATGTTCCTCTTCCCTAGCCAAGTTTTTCATTGCATCCCAGCTGCACCACTATCCTGAAATGTTTGCTTATAACTCCTTACATTTTGTTTTTGTATTAAGTATATACACTATTATTCCTGAGCGATATGTTATTTACTTTGCATTATTTTAAGAATCAAAATTGTAATATAATCATACAAAGTGTAAATTATTCAGGAGTCAAATGAGCACATTTCAGTTACACAATACCATCGATGAATGTTAGAAATAATAATATTGAATGAAAGAGCTAGTAGTAACAGACCACATGTTTTTGGTTGCCATTTTTGTTGCAATATATTTTAATTATTTTTCCTGTATATCTTTATCACTAGCCTATGGAATCACTAAAACCAAAAATCATTTTAAACTTATTTTTATAATCCAATATTTTCCCCGGATCTAGCATGGTGCTCAGTGTATCCAAGGCAGTCAGTATATATTTGTTGAATTAAGGTAGACTTATCAATTCATGTCCATTCAGATTTCAGATTATTTCTTGGATTCTGGTCTATCTGATGTTTCCCATTTGATTTTTCTCCTGACTTCAGAATCCTTCCACATCTGGTATTGCACCATGATGCACCACCTATATCCTTCCCTATGTCTGATTTTAGATTTGTCCTACTGATAACTTTGCTCCTTCACTGTTCAAGCCACCAGGTAGAAGTATCTGACCAGTTGTTCCTCTGAAATACAGAACTCTTATTTACCTGTCCTACTAATAATATATGACATTTAAAACTAGTATATAATGAATAATTTCACTTCTGAAGAATTATTTAGACTCAACTGCAGTAACCTACACATCCAAAGCCTTAATTCTCACTATGTCAGTTAGCTAACATCAGAAATAGCAATGTGATGCAAGTCTCAATGGAAACTGTTGTGAATTACCTTTCCAAATTATTCATCAGTTCCTAGAAAAGTGCTGTTGGATTAGAAGAGGGCATCACTCCAACAGCCTACCATGTGCAAGAATCACTTCTATAACACCACTGTCATATTGTCCCCTCATCTCATTGTGAACATTTCGAAGGACACAGAGCTCAGTATGGCTGAGGGTATCCTTCTCACAGTTCAGAAAATAATGAAGGCTTATTAAGTTAGACTTTTATGTGAATCCTTGCTCCATGAGTGACCTTAGCCAAATCTCTAAAAATCCCAACTACAAATCAATGTAAAGAATTTGCCTTATATCTACTGGGTCCTCAATGAGGGTTATTCTACTTTTCTTTCCATTTCTTCTTCAAAATGAAAACCATGCTGGTGTATAATAGCTTTTGTGAGTCTTCCCCTGTAGAGGTATCCAACTTTTTTTTTTTTCCTGCCACACACAGGAAGAAGAGTTGTTTTGGGCCACACATTAAATGCACAAACACTACAGAAAACTGATGAGCAAAAGAAAGAAAGAGAGAGACAGAGAAGGGAGTGGGGAGAGAGAAAGAGAATGAGAGGAAGAAAGATAAGAGGAAGCCATGTAATGAGGTGTGAAGTACACAGGACTAGAAACCAGAAATCAGTGTGTGAATCCAGAATGTGCCCCTTCACAGCTGCATGCCTTCAGGCACATCATCCCTGAACCTTACTCTCTTCATCTGCGTAATGGATATAATAGTACATGCATTCTGTATCTATTCTGAGGAGTAAATGAGAAAATCTATGAAATAATGCTTATAAGTCTTCTAGCCACTTTATAGAGACTCAAGAAGTGGCAGTTGCTATTATTATTATTTAGTACACTGACATGGTATTCTCATCTGTGTATTACCGATGTGATCACATCATTTACAACTTAAATTTTCCATGAAACCTGGGGCTTTGTAAATTCGCATGGGGCTAGTTCTACTTCCAAACACATCATGCAGAGGTAAGTGGAAAAATCAGAACAGTTTGTGATGGAGATGCCATTTTTGCCTTGAGTGTTTTTGTTTCTGCTACTCCATAACGCCTTCAGGACCTTCTAGTGAGTATGTCCCCATCACGTTTGACTGGCTTTCTTTCCACCACTGAGAAAATGTAGAATTAACTTTTCAGGATATTGTCCAAGAATAAATGATGACACTTCCCTAAGGGACATGCTCATCTGTGTTATACCTTGTCTCTACGTGACTAGATATCAGTTCCTGCATGCATCATTTAACAACTCTCCGAACCTCAGGCTCCACAAAGTGGACTGTGTGAATGTTTGGATCTTGTTCTTCTAACACACTACAGAATATCCAAGTTCACTTTCAAAAGAAGTTATTAGGTCACACAGCTGACACATTGGTGATTCCATAATTCAGCTTCTCCCAGGTTTTGATAATATCAATGACAACATTCATTGCGCAAATCTGATATCACTACCTTTGTAAAGCTGTTTCAGACACAGTAGTTGTCTATCTCTTGCGAGTTCTGCTCCTCTAATAGATTAGAAAATTAGCTATCTGCAACAAATTGGTCTTATTCAATTGTGCTTAAATGGAGAGCAGCTTTTTTCTTATTCCCTGTCTCTTAAAATAGAAAATGAGGATAATGAAAATAATAATATTGAGAATAAACAATAACAGCATGAAGGATTCCTTGTAGGGTGGTTATAAAATGCAAATAAAATAAAATATATAAAACTGCTTACAAATTACAAATGTATATTATTTCTATCTTAGTTATACTATTTAAACATATTTCAAACTGATCTCCCTTTTAACATCTCAGAGCAATACTTTTCAACCTTTTTTTATCTCACGGCACACTTGAATCTGCAGTTAAACTTCTGTGGCACACTTAAATTATGTTCATCAAAAAAAAATAAGAGTAAAAAAATACATACTTACTGTGCTTTGAATTTCTTTCAAAAATAATTAATCATATTTAAAAGTTTTGTGGCACACCTAAGATCCTCTCATAGCACACCAGTGTGTGGCAGCCAGTGGTTGAAAATCACTGCCTTAGATTATACGCTTCCAGAGGACTAGGATTAGTTTTTATCCCCATGGCATCTGGTGGCTCGGATACTACTGACTTAATTGGCACTTAGTAAACTATATAAACTACACTAACTAAATATAAATATCAAAGTCATTTTAACCTAGCTTCACTTGATACCAAGAAAAGTAGAATTTCTGATATCAATAAAATGTGCTTAGAAAAGTCATCACTTAATAGTAGCCATAATTATTTCAAAATTTAATTAAAAATGTATATTACCAAAAGCTTTTGCAAAAATAAAGAAATTTGAAATTAGTCTGGAATATGAGCAACAATAATAATGATCCTGTTTACATGTATATGTGTCTGTGTATACAGGTGTGTATCTATTATGTATGTAACATATATATGTATGTATTTCTATACATAAATTAATGTATACATTTATACATATGCATTTGTATTTACTCAATCTGAACCTGTAAGGATCGTGGCCAGGTTCACACAGTAAATTAGTGACCTAGCTTGAACATAGCAATCTAGTTCTTCAGACAGATATTTTCTTTCAACATGATTTCCTAAAATATTCTTCTACGTGATCTCATAAATTAATTAAACTAAAATTTTCTCTATTTTTCTTATTTATCCTTAATTTCCTACTTGTTTTTATGCAATATATTCATTCTCTGGCTAGGTTTTGCAAGCTTTCCTTTCATAAACTCATTTTAAGCCCATTCATTTCCAGTCTCAGTCATTTAAATTACTCAAAAGTCTTTAGTACCAAATACATGCCAGAGGCCAACTATAAATAGATTTAACATTCTTACCTATTAAATACAATAAAAACCAAAAACAAAACAGAAAATCTTTCTTTTAGAAATTCCAAGTGTTGAAATCACCAGAGGTAGTGTCCTTACTAAATAAACTCTTTGCAGATTCCAAGTACTATCATGAAAACATTTAGTGTTTTCTTACTGGCTTACTGGCAATACACTTGGTGTTAAACAGTGTTTTCCAAATTGCACTTGGCTAAATATTAGCTCTGAGATATGCTCTTCCAAAACAAAACATTTCACAGATACTATGGTTTGAATATTTGTCCCCTCCAAAACGTGAAATTTAATCCCTGACAGGCCAGCGTTGAAAGGCAGGGAATTGGGTAATTGGGTCCTGAAAGTTCTACCCTCATAAGTGAATTAATCCATTCAGGGATAAATGGATTCTCACTGGGCTAATGGATTAAGGGGTTATCATGGGAGTGGGACTGGTAGTGTTACAAGGTAGAAGACCAGGGCTGGCCTGCTAACTCCTGAGCTACTTCAGGGCTGTGCAGAATGAGAATCCTGACTTGCAAGAAGGTTCTCACCAGATGAAGACCCTTCATCTTAGACTTCCCAGACTCCACAACTATATGAAATCAATTTATTTTCCTTCTAAATTACCTATTTTCAGGCATACTGTCACAAGCAACAGAAACAGACTAAGACAACACACATAAATTTAGAATTGCTATATGCCATATAGCTCATAACCCTATTCATATCTCTGTAGCACCCTTGAGGAAGAGAACTGTTAAAGTCTGTTTAATCTTCAGGTTCATAAACATGATATCTGATCTAATTTCCTTTTAATATGTAACTTCATCTGAAAACACTTTGGGAATACTATAACAGATTATGACATTAGTAATTATGATTTTAGTGTTTATTTCCACTGCCTAGATAGGTCTCTACTGTACTTAGGACATTTAATGTTTTTTAATGTCTTTTTCTTTTTTAATGAATGAAGGGGTAGAATACATGCTATTTAAGTACTTCTTGAGTATGCTGTTATCCTTCCTCTAACACTACACTAAGATCACATTCCTATACCAACATTTCCTTATTATATAGTCTTGCTAAGTCTTTCACTTACTCTTCCATATTTCACCACCTGATTGGAAAGTCCTTTTGTTGACTCTAATCTCCAAATGCCTCTTTTCCCATTAATCAAGCTCCTCCTGAAATTCTAATTGCTTTCTCTCTACCTGACTTAATCCCAAAGCCATGATAAATCCTGGCTCTTTCATAAAGTCTCCTCCAATTTGGAGCCAGGGAGTCTGCACTCTTCCAGAAGTTGAACTGCGTTTATGTGTGCATCTATATCGATATCTACACGTAGAGACCATGACTTTGGGAGCCAGGTAATTCTTTGATTCTTTGTTGTGGGGAAATGTCCTGTGCGTTGGGGACGTTTGGTACTATCCTGTCCTCACTCACTAGATGCCAGCACCACATTCCCAGTTGCGACAACCAAAAATATCTCCAGAAATGGCCAAATGTCATCTGGAGAACCCTCCTCTAAACCCCTTTTGAATAACTCTGATTTAAGTCTACATCCATATTTGTATCCATACCTACATTTTAGCTGAGGAGTAACATTGACTTATTTTCATCATTATTATTATTATTATAATTGTGAGACAGAGTCTCAAAATAGACTCAGTAGAGACTGTGTCATCATAGCTCACAGCAACCTCAACCTCTTGGGCTCAAGTGCTTCTCTTGCCTCAGTGTCCCGAGTAGCTGGGACTACCGGTGCCCACCACAAAGCCTGGCTATTTTTTTGTTGCAGTTGTTATTGTTGTTTAGCAGGCCTGGTGCTGGGTTAGAACCTGCCAACCCTGGTGCATGTGGCCAGCACCCTAACCACTGTGTATGGGCACTGAGCCACATTGACTTATTTTCATTTGTTAGGCACCAGGTCCAATAGCATATGCTATCTGTTTTAGTTTTCTTGATGATCCTTGGGGATATAAATATCACCAAGTTAAACATAAGGGAGCTACACATCAGAAGAAGAGTAACTAAAAAAATGCACCGTGGCATGTGCACGTTTCCATGTTATAGAGTCATCTAAAAACCTTTTTCTGTTGCTTTCACCCTTCTGTCTCCCACAGGGCCTATCACATAGCAGTTTATAATCATAACACTAAGAAATTGTTGAATCCAAAATAACACTATCAAACTTAGCAGAGACAGGGGTTCTCAACCTTCCTAATGCCACAGCCCTTTAATACAGATCCTGTGGGTCCCAACCTACAGGTTGAGAACCGCTGCCCTAGGAGCTTTACAGTCTCTCAGAGCTAAACATTTTCTTGATTTGCCTTACTTATAAGTTGTCTACCTATCGCTTAACCCGAGTATATTTATACATGTATTAGGTATGTAAATTGGACATAATTGTATTACTTAAGTGCATTACTTAATAATATAATTGTGTTACTCTTTATGTCTGTCTTCAAATTTTGGCACCATAGTATAATGCAAAATACATGAGCTTTCAGAATCAAAAGTATGTTAAATTTAAATTCCACTTTATGCCTAACTGGATATGTGGCATTTACTTCAAAAACTAAACATTTCTGTGATCAATGCAAAGAATACAGAGATAAAAAACAGAATCCTGACTATCTAGTGATTTATGTTCTAGCAAGGGGTAACAAAACTTGAAAAGAAATTTATCCAAATACAGTGGTATAACATTAAAAACACATACAAAGTACAGAGATGGCATGGTGGAGGGAGGGATTACTTCTTTCAGATAAAGAAAGGGAAAATTCCCAACAGATTATGCTTTTGGTGGGTGATAAGAGATAGAACAAAAAGACAAGCATTTCCAATGTCTTGACTCTCAATTTCATTATTTGTAAAATAGAGATAATTATGTATCTGTTTCATGGGGTTGTTAAAAGCATTAAATGAATAGGACTATAACATTTATTATATCGTTAAAAACACAATAGTCTCATGATAAATATTTCCTCCTTTCCAGTTCCTTTAAAAGGTAAAGGTTATGTTATTTGCATTTTTTTATGGTTTACCTATTACAAAGCAGCAAGAGAACTAGAGGATATGAAATTTTCATAGATCGCAAACTTAATAAACTCTTTCTCAAAAAGCCAAAGAAAATCTTCCAATTCATTGTACATTATCAGTTCCCCAAGGAAAATGAATAGGTTCTGCTCATTCCATTTCAAAATGTTGTACAGATATTTTTATCAGAAAAAAGCATCCTTCTCACAAGTTCTTCCACAACCACCTTCCTCTTCTTTGAAAACACAGGCACACACACAAAAGCTATACTACTTGAACATACTTGCTACTCTGCTTTCTGCTCCACTCAGTGACAGTAAATACAAGAATAGAATAGAAAACCCTGAAAAGTAAAATCAAATCCCAAGTGCTTTACACTTCTCTGTGAGACTCTAGAGGATTCTAAAGACGGACCCTTCTGTTATTTAAACTCCTTCCCCCACTGCCCTCTGAGCTCTCCAGACTCAGACCATATTCAATGTCTTTATCCCCAAATGTCCTTTGCCATCAAGATAAGTCTTTATTTCTCTTTGTAGAGTGACAGAAGAGATCTGGGAAGATGAAGGATCTTTCCCCACTGAGCTTCACATAAAGCACTCCCATAACTCTCACAGTGGGCACAAGTTGTGAAGTGTCATTATCTCTGACCTTGGCCATTCTTAGCTTTCACAATCCATGAGAACAAAAAGAAAAGGTCATTGACTGACATTCTTTCATTCAACCAACATTTACTGGCACGTGGCAAATGCCAGAT
Source organism: Arctocebus calabarensis (assembly GCA_963573935.1). Lineage (NCBI taxonomy): Eukaryota > Metazoa > Chordata > Mammalia > Primates > Lorisidae > Arctocebus > Arctocebus calabarensis. Next base: position 14,163 of record CAUYON010017427.1, read on the forward strand.
ATGGTGCTGGATTATAGAGAAATATCAAGGTTTTTGTTTTTTTTTAATGGGGTGAACATATTCTGGTTTATGCATTTCTGTAGTCTTATCCCCTTGTTTTTGGAAAGTGGCCAGTGTAGTGAAAATATAAAGTTTAGCAAATTTTATATTTTATTAGGCATTTTTACCATCCTAGCCCTCAATGTCCTTCTGTGTTTATAATATAGATTCCAGACCAGCTTTATAATGTGGCTTCAATCTTGATATGTAGGAATATCTTGAGCTAAAGATCAGCATAGGGCAATTGTTATTACTAGTGATAGGATCTGTCTACAGATTATTATATTTAGCTTACCTTGGAAGAAAAGGAGAAATAACCCACTTGAGGTGTGAATGTACCTTGTATTTCATGATTAGCGGATTGTTTTGCTATTGACCTTGCAAATTACACTCCTCACATCTCAAGGGCACTTTATTTCACAGTGTTGTTCAATGACTCCTGTCAGATCTGTTCTGAATACCCATAAACACAAACAAGATGGCATACACTTTACATCCATCTTTCTCCTTTATGTAGTAATGAACGAGTAATGAGTAGTCAGAGGATGATTTGGCTAGAAATGGCACAGCTGTCCAATTTGGAGGATTCAGAAGAGTTCAGAGATAAAGTTGTTTGATTTGAGATATCAACATTTAGACTATCGGATGTAAGGTGTTAGGTGATGGCCACTGAAAGCATCTGAAATCTGACCAAGTTGTAGACTTGGAAATAATGAGGTAATATCTGGAAAGCCACCAGCAAGGCCCAACCTCCAGGGAAAGAGTTAGCAAAACCTGATGTGGTGACAAGGCACCAGCAGACCAGGATCTGAGGACCAGGGTCCTTGCTCAGTGGAGACTGGAGGGAGAACCAGAGGCCCTGCCAGCAGCCAGTGTAGGCATACAATCACACCTGCCCTATAGAGGATAGATCGCTGCCCTGTCCTGGGGCTCCTGACAGTGCCTGATTTTTCTCATAAACATGCATGGGGAGCATCTGGTGTGCAATCTGCAGACTGTGTGTTTTAGTAGGAGAAAATAGCTTACTTCCTACCAGGACAGATTCTCAGTGGTTCAGAACACAGGGCAGAAACAGGGGCATGTACCTTGCTATCAAGGCAGGCTAGAGCTGGCATCTATGTCTTTTATAGGTATGATAGAGCAGGCTCAGAAAAGTTGTGGAATTTCCTGAGTTCATGTAACAAGGGAATGATCCAGCCATTCCTTTGGAGTTTACTACCTCACCAGTTATGCAAATGTGTCCCTCCTTTATGCATACTTGTGTGTATATATTATGTGAATAGACCTTCCATGGCACACAGCATGCATTCCTTAACTGATTCAGTGAATGAATATATAACATAGCTAGAATTTGCCCTGTGTGGAAACAAAGGCAGATCTTTATTCATCCATTCAAGTAATATTTATGCTAACTGTGGGCCTATACTACATCTAGCCTTTGGATAAATATCAGAGAGTGAGAGGAAAAAGGTACCTGCTCTCATGGAACTCGCATTTTTGTGAGGAGAGGAAGTAATAGTCAGGATTTAAATAGCTGCATGGGGTAATTTCAAATAATATGAATGCTGGGAAAATGATAAAAAAAGAACCGCGATAAGAATTTTGCTTTTTCTTTATATAAAAGTGATTCTGAATAAATGTGGATTAATGGAACCCGAAGAAAACTAATTATGCCTTTTCTATACAATGCTCTGTCTGCCATTTATTTTCCTTCCCCTAATCACCTTTTCTGGTTTGGTGGTGATATTATGTTCTCTTTCCATTATTTGCCTAAAATATATCAATTAGGATTAATTTGAAGCTAGCCAAAACAAACACGTGGAGAAAGCAGCTGAGTAAACTCAGAAGTTCAGGCAAAACCTTTGTATTCAGAGGCACCAAGAGAACAGGAAAACTGTAGTCTCCTCTGGGACACTTCTATGGCTTTTGACCTCTCACTATCCACAGACTAGGTTCTGAAATACATCAAGAGGTTGAATTCACTGACTCCTTTATCATTTCCTTGCTCACATAGTGCTGAAGCCCAATATGTCCCTAGAAGGTAGTTATATGTAAAGATGATGAGCCTACTGAAAGCAGAAATATTCTTTATAGAAAAGGGAATTTTTTGCTATAATATTCTAATTTCTCTTCTAATGAATTCAGAACAGAGAAATTCAATTTTTAATTCTAGCTTGGGCACTCACTTTAAAATATTAATCTCACTGTGCCTCAGACTTTTAATTTTTAAATAAAGACATGCCTGATTATTTTTAGGCGTCAAAGTAACCACTTCATGTATATTCCCATATATACAATATATAGCACAGTGCTTGGCACATACTCAATAAATATTTTATTCCTGTGCAAGAAGCTCTGGCTTTAATTTTAAACAAGTCACAAACTGAAACCATAAAAATGAAAATAAAGAATATAAAATTTGAAAATGTATAATTTACTGAAAGCACAAGAACCATTAATTGTCAGTGATGCTTCTCATTAAACTGGAAGCATATGTTGCTATTATAAGGATGTTTGTCATGAGTTCCTGAGAGGTCTATTAACAATAAAATCCTATTATTCCAGATGTTTCATATCCATGTAATACACCCACAATAATTAATTTCATATGAGCTAAATTCATAAATCTAGAAAACTAGAAAGACACGTTATTCACCACAGAAGGCAGTTTATATTCATTTATCATCAGATTGAAATGCTAAAAAATGCCATTAATTATAGGGGAAACCCACTATCATTTTTCTTTATCTCTAGAATGGACCTTGAATTTTAACATAATCTATTACCATTATAAAGGCAGCATCTGAACAAACAATGAGAAGAAACTTGTGGCCACTTCTGCCGCTGCTGCAGCCCAGTGCAGCTCTCTGAGTGGAGCGAAGGTTACTGCTTGCTGCCGCCACCCAGCAGGCTTGGGCTGGGCACTGCTGTATGCCAGGCACTGTGCTAGGTGCTTGATATGTGCCATGACCTCTCCCTATAAAATTGCCCCATTTCACAGAACCTCCCAAAGAAGTCCAAAAACTGATCAAAGGGAACAGTTCCTTAAAAGTATAGAATTTGAACTCAGATCTCTAACACTAAACCTAATCACTTCCTACATTGCCTTGCCAAGACAATAATGAAAGTACTTATTTATTATGTGCCTGATCCACTCTGTCAGCCTGAGATGGGGAAAAATACAAAGCAGACTCATGGATACAGAAGCTAAAGGTCAACCATAGCAACTGCCACTCAGTGCTAGAATCCTCTTCACAGAAGACTTGAAAAATAACTGACTGGTCATCCAGCATTTGAATGAAGGAAAAGATTCATCTTTTCATGTCCCTAGCACCTGTCAGGCACTCTGGTATATAGAGTCAATGTTTATTGGATGTTTATTTATCAATAACTCAAGAGGACATAAATTAGGGCTAGAGAAGGATAACTCAACAGATGAGATGTGAAGTTTATAATGTGGAGGATTAAATGTGGATATAAATGGCATCTTGAAGAAATCACTTTTTGCTTTCAAACTTGAGAGGGGAACATGCTGAAACAGCAATGGTATTATGTAAATCATGACTGTGTTAATAATAAGCATTTAGTGAGCACTCGGTGTGTGTCAATCACTATTGTAAGAACTTTAAATTAGGTGTGTAAGAATTATAAATACACCTACTTGTCATAACCACTTTATGAGATATTATTATTCCTGACCAAAGACAATTTAAGTAAGAAAGCTCATGTAGCTCATAACATATGGTGCCATGACTCTCACAGAGGCTGCCTGACCTCAGAGCCTGCTTGCCACCATTATACTACATGCCCCTTGTGAATTTGAGGCAAACTAATGAACATTATCTTCTCTATTTATAATTTGCCTATTAACTATTCTTATACCATGGGAAAATTAGGTGGAAAGCGAGGCTGTTGTTATTTTACCTGAATTTAGAAATTAGAAAACGTTGAGATGGAAAAGACACCACCTAAGTAGCTGGAAAGGCTGGATACCAAGGTGCTACAACATGTGACCTATGTTATCTATCACCTTTTATCTTCTTGTGAGCTGTTGTTGGTAGCTGTGTGATGTAGAGGCCCAGAGCTTTCGCTTTAAAGTAAAACAGAGCCAAGTTCAAGTTCAGCTGTGATGATTACTACTGTGCTGGCCCATAACTTTTAAATCCCTCATGTGCTTAGTTATAACTTTTACTTATATCAGAGGACACTGGGAAAATTAATAAGATAGTATATGTAAGTTATTAGTACAATGCCTGGAATATATTTAAACATGTACATAAATATAATAAGTATACATATTAAGATTATAATATAAGTACTCTATCATTATTAGTCCCTCTTTTATACATGAGAAATCCAAGGGTCTGGGATATCAATCAGCTCCATGCTCTATAAAGTTTGTGGAATAAATAAAGGGACCCATGAACGAATAGATGAATAATGGAAGGAAAGCCACAATTGCTAATATAGAAGCCTTTCTTCTGTCTTATTTTCAAGTGATGGCAACAAAGAGAGAATTCCTTTTCTTCTAGCACTTTCAGAGAGACTGCATATTTGTTCTGTGACAGAGGAGTGGGCCCTTTCCCCACCGGTCCCATGTCCAGTGCTAGCACTAGCCCATGTGTGCTCCAGGTACATATGCCGTCTGTGCCACCTCCAGGTGAACCTAAAGCTTGTTTTAGGTGGAAGGAATTTATTCCTTTCATATTCATGTTATAGAAAATACAATAAACTTAATAAAACTGAAAGTCAACAAATAATCTTGTCCATTTTCTTCTTTTGGGTCTGTACCTTTTGCCAGAAGTTGGCTTCTGATAACAATCATTATTATGACTTGCTTGCATGACTTCACACATGCTGTTAAGCCTTTTCATGCATATGACCTAATGTGATTCTCACTATCATCCTCTTGGTTAGGTTGCTGGGTTGTTGGCCTGTCTTTTCACGATATGGAAACTGAGGCTTGAATCATTGGTGTGAATTGATCTGAATTCCATGACCACAGGGGACAGAGGGAGAATTTCATCAGGTCGTTTTGCTCATTTAAAACCCTACCCAAGCTTGTTGCACTCTCAGAATGAAATCTGAAATCCTTTCCATGAACACCTGTATGGTCTGGCTCCTGCCAACTTGTCTAACCTCATTTCAGGCTACACCCCTCTTATCTGCCAAGCTCCTACAACAAGGGCTTTCCTTCAAAGGAAGTTAGGTCTCAGCTCAGTCCGGCATCAGATCCTGCACATGGCTGGAGGGCACAAGGCATCAGCTCAGCAGAGGACTAGGGAGAACCCATTAGGAAGGGAAATCAGCAGGTGACAGGGCACTGACTCTATGCAGGCGTTCTGGAGACTTCCGACTCCGAATTTTGTGGAGGCTTCTTTGGTTCCAAAATTTTGTATCATCAAGTAATACTGGACAGATCATCTAGGAAGTAACCATGGGACACATACATGGAGGCTGGCAGGTTTGAACCTGGCCTGGAACAGCTTAAAAAAACAACAACGACAACTGCAACAACAACAAAAAGAAAAGCTGGACATTGTGGTGGGCACCTATAGTCCTAGCTACTTGGGAGACTGAGGCTTGGACAATCACTTAAGCCCGAGTTTGAGGTTGCTGTGAGCTATTGTGAGCTATGACACCAGGGCATTCTATCCAGGGTGACAACTTGAGATTCTATCTCAAAATAAATAAATAAATAAATTATATGTATATATGTATGTATTATATGTATATTATATATAAAAAAATAAAAGGATAGCTTGATACTATATTACTAGGCTTGCTCAACTCAGGCTATTTTAATTTCCTCTGTAAGGACAAGATTTGTTTAAGATACAGGAATGGTGATAAATACATGCAAAGAAGTGAGCAGCTGTCCCTGCATCTGGAAAACAAAGCTTGGAGGAGTGGGAGCCAGAGGGTACTGATAGGAAGTGCTTTTACAGAATACAGTGTTCATAAGATAAAATTATCAAAAAATAGTTTAAATAGTTTGAATCAAATTACTTCTCTCCACTGACTTCAACTTATACATTAGCAATATTTAATAAAAGCTTTCCCTATCTGCAATTCTACTATTTCCATCATTGACAATAAACAACAAAATTTAATTATATCCTCAAACTTATCATCTGAAGATGATTTATGGTACATTCTCAAAGATTTTTATGCTAAGGAAAAGCTCCTTGAGAAATGTATATGGACAAAAGTTTCTGAAAAACAATGTGAAATCGTCTGAGTCTTGGCATTGAAGAGCCTGCCTAGGTCAAGTCTCAACTCATACATTCAGAATGGAATTCTTTTTTTTACTTGCAAATAGGTGAAATCCTAACATTTATTTTCCAAGCCTACTGTTAAGAAAAAGAAAACCTTTACATATTTTCTATCAAAATGTTGAAATTTGGTATGCCTGTGCATTTACAGAGGGAATAAGCCTATGAGTACTTTGCAATCGTTTTAAATAATCTTACTAAGGCATGCTTATAGGCAGTGTCTGTATTACAGAAGTTTTAATTTATTACCTACATTAATCCTAATTGTGTTTCATATTGCCCTGCCAGAACAGGATCACTACTGTTTACTGCTAATGGTCTTTTAAAATTACTAGAGAACCACAGCAACATAATCATAAACCTTTGCTCACAAAATATGTCACCTGACTGCATTAAGATTCTGTGCTCAATGAATCCCTTTTAGTAGACAATGATAGGGTTCAAATCACAAACTTTAATTTTATGCTTTAATTTCAAAGAAAATTCTCTTGTGCCTCATTCTTTTTTCATTGGAAGTACCTCAAGCTTCCACTATTTTCATAATGCGTTTGTAAATGTACAAACTTTGTTTATACACTACCTGATTTTTTTTTTATTTTTACATATATATGTGTTTATTAGGTTTCCACTTTTTGCCTTCACAGAATTAAAAAAGGCTTAAACTTTAATAACAGTAACAATGTTTAAGATAAGGACTAGAAACAAAAACCTCCTAAAGAATGAACAAAGATAAATATATTCAGAAAAGAAATCAGATGATTATTACATCTAAATATTGAGCAATATTAATAATAATAATGCAAAAAAAGTAACATGCACATTGTCAAATAAGAGTATGTCTATTACAGAATGCTTTGGCTCTGAGGCTCTGTATGGAGTCATCAGTTAACTTCTTTTTTTTTCAAAGTCTCAAAAAATAGAAAACTAATATTTATTAAAAAAGTAAAAGATAATTTCAAAAAACAGATCATTCCAAATCTTATAGATAATAGAAAAAGAAAAAATATTTCAAAATCATTCTACTTAATCTGGATACACCTGATATTAAAACTGGAGAAAATATATTGTTATAAAGGGAAATTATAAACGTATTTCACTTATAAATGATGATGCAATATCCTAAAAAACATATTAACAAGTCAAATTAAAACTTAATGTTTAAGTAATACACTTTGGTGAAAACTGAATCCTATTTTTGTGAGAATTAGTCATTCTTTTCTTTTCTTTCTTTGTTTTCTTTCCCTTGCCCCCTCCCTCCTTCTCTCTCCATCTGCTCTCCCCTTCCCCCATGCCCCACTGTGTCATTAATTATCATTAATTATCCTCATATCAAAGTTGAATACATAAGATTCATGCTTTTCCATTCCTGTGATGTTTCACTAAGAATAATGTGCTCCACCTCCATCCAAGTTACTACAAATGCTGCAAAATCTACTTTTTTTGAGGGCTAAGTAATATTCCATGCTATACATATACCATAGTTTACCAATCCATTCCTGGGTTGAAGGACATTTAGGCTGTTTCCACATTTCAGCTATTGTAAATTAGGCTGCAATAAACAGCCTAGTACAAGTGTCTTTATAATAAAAATTTTCTTTTTCTCCTTGATAGATGCCCAGTATGGGATTGCAGGATCAAACGGGAGGTCTAGGTTAAGTTCTTTGAGGATTCTCCATATTTCCTTCCAAAAATGTTATATTAGTTTGCAGTCCCACCAGCAGTATAAAAGTGTTCCTTTCTCTCCACATCCATGACAGAATCTGCAGTTTTGAAATTTTGTGATATAGGCAGTTCTCACTAGAGTTAGGTGATATCTCAGGGTGGTTTTAATTTGCATTTCTCTAATAATTAGGGATGATGAGCATTTTTTCATGTATTTACTGGCCATTTTCATCTGTTGTCTTTAGAGAAGATTCTATTCCTCTCTCTTCCCCATTGATGTATGGGATTGTTGGTTTTTGTCTTGTGGATTAATTTAAGTACTGTATAGATCCTGGTTATTAAACTTTTATCTGATTCAAAATATGCAAATATCCTTTCCTATTGGGTAGATTGTCCATTTGCTTTGGTTATAGTCTCCTTGGCTGTACAGAAGCTTTTTAGTTTAATTAAATCTCATTTGTTTATTATTGCTCTTGTTGCTATTATCATGGCAGTCTTCCTCACAAAGTCTTTCCCCAGGCTGATATCTTCCTGTTTTTCCATTTCTTTCTTTGAGAATTTTTATTGTGTCATGCCTTAAATTTAAGTCCTTTATCCATCTTGAATCAATTTTTGTGAGTGGAGAAAAGTGAGGATCCAGTTTCAGTCTTTTACATGTGGATATCCAATTCTCCCAGCACTATTTATTGAATAGGGAGTCTTTCCCCCAGTGAATGCTCTTGTTTGCTTTATCAAAAATTAGGTGGCCGTAAGTAGTTTCATTTCCAGGTTTTCTGTACAATTCCAAGTATTTATGTCTCTATTTTTGTGCCAGTACCATGCTGTCTTGACCACTATGGCCTTGTAATACAGCCTAAAATCTGGTATGGTGATACTCCGGCTTTGTTTTTATTACTAAGAACTGCCTTAACTATACGGCATTTTTTCTTGTTCCATACAAAGTACAGAATCATTTTTTCCAAGTCTTGAAAGTAGGATGTTGGTATTTTCATAGGGATGGCATTGAATCAGTAAATTGCTCTGGGAAGTATAGACATTTTAACAATGTTGATTATTCCCAGCCAAGAGCGTGGTATGTTCTTCCATTCCATAAATCCTCTGCTATTTCCTTTCCTAGGGTTTCATAATTTTCTTTATAGAGGTCCTTCACCTCTTTTGTTAGGTACATTCCTAAGTATTTCATTTTCTTTGGGGCTAATGCTGAAGGGAGTTGTGTCCTTAATTAACCTCTCATCTTGACTGTTGTTGGTGTGAAAAAAAAGGCAACTGACTTGTAGACATTGATTTTGTATCCTGAGACGTTACTGTATTTTTTAATGACTTCCAAGAGTCTTGTGATTGAGTCTTTGGAGTTCTCTAAGTATAAGATCATATCATCAGCAAAAAGGGAGAGTTTGACCTCCTCTTCACCCATTTGGATGCCCTTTATTTTCTTGTCTAATAAATTGTATTGGCTAGAACTTCCATCACCAAGTTGAATAGTAATGGTGACAGAGGACAATCTTGTCTGGTTCCAGTTGTAAAGGAAAAGCCTTTAGTTTTACTCCATTCAGTAAAATATTAGCTGTGGGTTTGTTATAGATAGCTTAGATCAGTTTAAGAAGTGTCCCACCTATACATATACTCCTCAGTGTTCTAATTAGAAAAGGATGCTGGATTTTATCAAATGCTTTTTCTGCATCTATTGAAAGGATCATATAATCTTTGGTTTTGCTTCTGTTGATACGGTGAATAAAATTTATGGACTTGTGAATATTAAACCAGCCTTGCATCCCTGGGATGAAACCTAATTGATCATGATGTATGACTTTTTAAATGATAAACTGTAATCTATTGGCCAAGATTTTGTTGAGAATTTTTGCATCTATATTCATTAGTAAAATTGGTCTGAAATTCTCTTTTTTAGTTGGCTCTTTACCTGGTTTTGGTATCAGCATAATATTTGCTTCATAGAACGTATTGGGGAAGATTCCTTCATTCTCATTTTTTTGGAATAATTTCTGCAGTTTAGGAATAAGCTCTTCGTTGAAGGTTTGATAAAATTCTGGTGTAAAGCCATCGGGACCAGGACATTTTTTTGTTGGGAGATTTTTTATTGTTTCTTTAATCTCAGTGCTTGAAATTTGTCTGTTCAGGAGATCTATTTCATCTCCCTAAGTCTAGGGAGAAGGTGTGATTCTAAATATTGATTTATTTCCTTCATATTGTCAAATTTCTGGGCATTACTAGATTTTTAAGAGTTCATAAAATCACATTTCTCACTTAGGCCCACATCATATGAGATGTTTTATATTTTTCCTGATTGACTCAGTGTTTTTTGTTTTTTCTTTTTT